>MU727550.1:140158-156760 GCA_026770625.1 Nicotiana glauca
GATCCGGACTAGTTAATGCATATTTGTGCTTAAAGAAGAAGGGCCAAGTTGTATATAGATATGGGACATTGCTTGAACTGGTCATGGAGAGCTAGTCACTATACTCAAAATATATCCTACTTGTTCCTTAACCTACATTATAACTCGTAAAGACCTAATTGATCTTGAACTTTGCGAGCATAAATTAGTAGAGATATACACTATAGGCAAGCATATGATACAACCACAGAATGCACGTGAATTTCTTTGTCAGAGTGAGTGATTTTTTGTTCATATATGTGATGTCCTTAAATTATAATAAGGGTATTTAACGAGTGAGCCGGATCGGGATAGGTAGGGAAAAGTTAAAACCGTTCAGGTTTCGAACCGGGCCGGTTACGAGTTAGGGGTTACCGGACTTAACGAGTTCGGGTTCATTCGGGTAGAAAATGAACCATAAGGGTTATGGGTCCAAGGGGCCAGACCGGGTTAGTATTTTGTTTTTGTATTTTGTATAACTATTATAATTTATATTAATATAAAGAATACATTGAAAATGGAAAAAAATTACACTTAAAAATTGCAAGTGCTACATTTATTTCAAAATTCAAACTTACAAATTGAAAGGATTACATATAACAACAAGAAAATTAATGAAAAAAGAGCAAATTCAAAGGTTTTGCATTGCCTTAGATACTAAAACCTTTAAGAAAAAATTTAATTGAAATCTAGCCTTTAAACCGGTCCGGGCTGGGTCGTTAACCGATTCTACAGGGATTTTGGTTGATCGGGTTTGACCGGTCCGGTTAACCGGATAAATTATAGTGAACGGACCAACCCCCATAACCTTAGTAACCTAGCCCACTAAATACCGGGCTGGGCTGGTTTGGGTTTCAAACAGCCTAGGCCGACCCAGGGCCGGGTCAACCCGGCCCATTTGACACCTCTAAATTATATTTGATGCATTAAACATCGATGTAGGGACGAAATACCCCCTCATTCTTTGGTGAAGCACATGATTCCATGACGGATTTGTGACGCTATTAAACATCTCTTGTTGTGTAACGGTCCGACCGGTCGTTTAACTTTCTAGAACCATGTTCCCCTAAATACTACTTTTCGTATTTGCTTTTACTTATTTATGACTTGCGGGGATAGTTAGTTCGGGATTTGAAAGAATTCGGCTTGAAATCCGAACCCTTGGTTCCTTAAGGTTGGCTTAAAAGGCCAACTTTGACTTCGGTCAATATTTTGAGTAAAAGACCTCAGAATTGGGATTTGACGGTTTCAATAGGTTTGTATGATGATTTCAGACTTGGGTATATGTTTGGATTGGATTTTGGATGACCTAGGAGCGTTGCAACGCCTAATAGTTAAAGTTTGTTCTTGAAGATTTTAAAAGTTCTTTAAATTTGGTTTGGAGCGGGTTTTGGTGATATACAGGTCTAACCGGAATTCTGAGGCCGGGAATAGTTTCGTCATATCACTTAAGACTTGCAGACAAAATTTGGTGTTATTTTGAGTAGTTTAAGTACGTTTCGGTGCATTGGAAGTAAATTGAAGAACTTGAAGTTTTTAAGTTTGATTCAATTGGTTTTCGGGTATGTTTCCTAGTTTTAATGTTGTTACGGGCATTCCGAGAGTTCGAGCGAGTCCATTTTATGATTTCAAACGTGTGGGTATGTTCGGGGTGGGGGGATCCCGAGGGTTGATTGGACGAGGTTTGGACTAAGTTAGAAGTTGGGAGCACTATTGAAGCCGCAGGTACGAGCCATTAGCAGTAGAAGCGAAAATGTGAAGAAAGCCTAGGCACCGCAGCTGCGGAGGAATTTATGCACCTACGAGACCGCAGGTGCGAACACTGTTGTCGTAGAAGCGGAAATGGCTTGCAGATGCGTCTCCTTGTGTCCGCAGATGAGGAGCCCATCCAAGTGAGGAATAGACGCATCTGCGAAGGTCTTGCCGCAGGTGCGAGACCGCAGATGTGTCCATGTGACCGCAAGTGCAAAAATCGCAGAAGGCAGAACCTCATTTAATACGAGACTTATGCATTTTTTAGCTCATTTATTTCAGTTTGGGGCGATTCTTGGAGCTCTTAGAGAGGGGATTTCACTTAACATTTTTAGATAAGTAATTCCTACACAATTCTAGTTAAATACATAATTTATGGGTACCACCTCTACCTACGACCGTTAGGTCCTGGGTTCGAGTCACGATAGAGCGAAAGTGTGGAAGCACTATAGATCCTCCTAATTTGGGATTGGTTTAATAAAAAAAAAAGGTAGATTATAACATATAAAATGGTAGAAATCATGGGTTTAGGGGAAAAACCTAAGGTTTGAAAAAAATGAGATTTTACTACGTAAATGATTATAAAAATTAGTGAAAATCATATATTTATGTTCGTAAGGTTATGGGTGATAACTTTCTTGAAAATTTTCCAGAATCCGGGCACATGGGCCCGGGGAGTGAATTTTAGAAACCTTACATTTAAGGTTGATAAATCACCTAAATGGTTAGAATATAAACTTTTGAACATATATTGATTAGTTTTTACACTATTTAAATAGTTCTGGATTGTTCGGCTCCGATTTGATGGTTTGAACGCTTTCTTGAATTTAGAAGTAGAATTTGAGACGAGGTAAGTCTCTTTTCTAACCTTGTAATAGAGAATTTACCACATAGGTGAACTTAATTAATATGTGTTGTTATTTTATCATGACCCAAACCCCGCTCCGGTCGTGATGGCGCCTCTCGTGAAGACAAGGTCAGCCAGACCATTTCAGAACACCACTAAAAGCAGTTAATCAGTTATATAACAGTTCAAATATAAATTAATGATATTAATTAATGTAATCACAACCCAATACAGCCCGATCGGGGTGTCACAAGTCACGAGCATGTGACGACCCAGCCCGTCGTTTCATGTGTTACTATTCCATTTTTCTCGTTTATTGCTTCTTAATATTTTATTATCGGTATGTGGTGTGTGAGAGTTGATTGGGATTGGTTTTGATAAGAAATGAGGCACTTAATCTCCTTAAGGAAAGCTTAAGTTTGAAAAGTCAATCGGATGTTGACTATTGAGTTAGAGGGCTCGGATGTGATTTCCGTTGATTCGGTTATCTTCGGGGGATGATTTGTGACGTAGGAGTGCAATCAGAATTGATTATGGAGGTCCGGTGTAGAATTAGGCTTGAATTGGCAAAGTTAGAATTTTGACGAATTCCGGTTGACAGGTGAGATTTTGATCCGAGGGTCGGAATGGAATTCCAAGAGTTGTTGTAGCTTCGTTGGGTGATTTTGGATATGTGTGCAAATTTCCAGGTCATTCGGACATCGTTTGGTTGGGTTTTTGATCGAATGCTCATTTCGGAAGTTTTGAAGAAACTTAGGCTTGAATCCGATGTGAATTGATGGTTTTAGCGTTGTTTGATGTGCTTTGATGATTGGAACAAGTTTGAATGATATTATGGGCTATGTTGGTGCTTTTGGTTGAGGTCCCGGGGGCCTCGGGGTGATTTCGGATGGCTAACGGGATGAAATTTGGAGTTTAAGGACTGCTGAAGGATCTGGTATCTGATATTTTCGCTTCTGCGGAAATGGACCGCAGATGCGGTTCCGCAGAAACGTATGAGGAGTCGCAGAAATGGAGCCGCAAATGCGGCTTGTCAGACGCAGAAGCGAAAAGTGGACGTTTGGCCAGGAACCGCAGAAGCGAATTTTATCCCGCAGAGGCGAAATCGCTTCTGCGATAGGTGGACCGCAGAAGTGGTTGGTCGGGCAAATTAAGAGACCGTAGAAGCGGGTTATTTTCCGCAAAAGAGGAAATAGGCCTGGGCAGAAAGGTTAAGTTCTGGAAATGGGACTTCGTTCCTATTTCCCATTTTTGACGATTTGGAGCTTGGTTAAGGCGATTTTTCGTCCGATTTTCATAGAGAACAACTGGGTAAGTGTTCTTAACTAAATTTTGGTTGTATAACTTGAATCTATTACGATTTTTAGCGTTTAATCAGAGAATTTTGTTGGAAAAGGGTAGAAAACCCTCTTGGATAGAATCAAGGATTTGAGGGTCGAAATGATATGGGAATTGAGTGATTTTTACATGGTTAGACTCGTGGCGAGATAAGGAAGCCGGTGATGTTAATTTTATAATTTTTCGAGATATGGGCCCGGGGCTCGGGTTTTGCAAATTTCATGAATTTTGATATTTTCGAGTCTTTTCAATTGGATTATGTCCCCTTAGCCTATTGTAATGTATTCGTTATGGTTTTGAGCAGATTCGACACGCGAGGAGGTCGATTTGCGAGGCAAAGGCGTCGTGAGCTAGAGATTTCACTGGTTCGAGGTGAGTAATACTTGTAAATGATATCTTGAGGGTTTGAAACCCTGGATTTTCACATTATAGTGCTGTATTAAGGTGACTTGCACGCCGGATATGAGCGTGGGGTAGAGCACCGTTGGGGATTGTGACTTGGTCCGTCCTGGTTGTTGATTTTACCGCGTATTTGACTGAAACTGCTTGTTATCATCATAATTTGGGTTGATTGCCATGTTTGGGCTTCGTGCCAACTATGTGAATCATTCGGGGATTGATATTATTGTTTTAGCATATCTTGCATATCATTTGGTTCTAGTCCAAGGTTTTAAATATTGTTTTGCAAACTCAGCCATACTTCTAAGTTTTGAAACCTACTACTGTTTTACAAAATGCCCAAGGGGCTTATGTTGATTTCTGGACTTATTATGGGTGGCTCGGGCTGCACGCCGCAGCAGTGACTTAAAACAGTGGTAACAATGGCACTGTGTGATGTGAATTGAAACATTATGGGTGGCTCGGGCTGCGCGCCGCAGCAGGAACTTGAAACAATGGTGACAATGGCGCTATATGATGTAAATGAGTCAGGTAACAATGACTGGCCAGGATTTGATTGATGCCACGAGATGGTTTAATATTGCGCTTGGGCTGTAGGAGCCCCTCCGGAGTCTGTACACATACCCAGTGAGCGCCGTCGACGATAAAGGAATATGGGTGGCTCGGGTTGCGCGCCGCAGTGGGTACTGGAATGTACCATCATATGCATTGCATTGCACTCATGCATTTGTCCCTATTTGTACTGGTTGTCATGACATACAGCACACTCATTTCATTGGCATCCATGCTACTTCTTGCACTGTTTACTCGATACCCCGGTGTTAATTTATTGATGGAGTGCTGTGCCCGAGGGGCTGACTTACGTGCTGACTGCACTATTTGTGTCGCGTTCATTTGCTTAAACTATTGATAAGGAATATTTTCAAAAGAGGTTTTAACTGAGCCCAAATGTTTTTTTTCCAAAGGATTTCACGATTTTCTTGTTCTTCTCAAAAAGGGTTGTACTGTTCTATATAGCATGATGGAGTGCCTTATGTGATTTCTTGCTTTCAGCTATTATTTACTTTTATTACTCACTGAGTTGGAGTACTCACTTTACTCCCTGCACCCCGCGTGCAGTTGTAGGCATTGTTCACCCGGTAGCAGGTTATTAGCTGATTGAAGGTATACTATTATAGCTGAGCAAGGTGACAGCCGGCGTTCGCGGCACCGGACCTTGTCCTTTGATTCCAGAATTTTACTTTGTATATTATTATTGGCCCAGTGGTCGTGTTCAGTCTTCTTTAGATGCTCGTGACTTGTGACACCCCGATTTGGGCTGCGTTTGGGTTTTTGCTTCCGCTAACTATTAATAATAAATCATATTTAGACTGTTTATTTATGTTTAATTATTGTGGAAAAGGTTGTTTAAGAATGGTTGGCTGGCCTTGTCTTCACGAGAGGCGCCATCACGACCGGAGCGGGGTTGGGGTCGTGACAGAGCATCTATAAGAATGAAATCCCCACTTTATAGTCTAGAAATACACCGAGTAATAATAATGAATAACATAAATAGACTGTGGTGCTGTGAACGCTGGCAGTCACCTCACTAAAACCTTTACAACTCTCTCTCAACGCGTCCAGTACCCGCTACCGGGTGAATAAGTACCTACAACTGCACGCGAGGTGCAGGGAGTAAAGTGAGTACTCCAACTCAGTAAGTAATAAAGGTAAATAATAACTGAGCAGCAAGAAATCACGTAAAGCAACCAACATGCTGTATAGAAGCTGGGTATAATTTTCTTAGAAAAATACTGAAATCTGTGATATCTTTAGAAATGCCTTGTCTCAGTTCAAATCTCTTTTGAAAATGGTCTTTTAAATAATTACAAAAACGATTTCAAAATAGTTAGTGCTGATAAGCATGGAAAATTCGCCCCTCGGGCACAAGTACCGCAGTATAGTAGGTAAAAAGGCAATTAAATATGCAAGATGAGCATATAAAAGTCCGCCCCTCGGGCACATCTCAAAAACAGTACCAGCCCCTCAGGCTCAATATCAATCACTCAGAACAGTATCAGCCCCTCGGGCTCAGTATCACATCACTCAGAACAGTATCAGCCCCTTGAGCTCAGTATCACATCACATGGGTACCCGCGCTCACTGTGGGTGTGCAGACTCCGGAGGGGCTCCTATAGCCCAAGCGCTATCATAATAAGGCCTGAAAGCCTGTACATATCAATAAGAGGCCTGAAAGCCTTCTCATAATACACTCGAGTCCTGAAAGCCTCCTCACAATACACTCGAGGCCTGAAAGCCTCCTTACAATACACTCGAGGCCTGAAAGCCTCCTCACAATACCCTCGAGGCCTGAAAGCCTCCTCACATCACTCAACATATCCTCACATATGGCCCTCGGCCTCAATCATTCCAAAAATAATAATAAGCCCCTTGGGCATCAGTAAAAAAATAATGGTCAGCTCAAACAATGGTTTAATATCAGTTAAAAAACTCAAGGTTGAGTAAAAATATAGCTGAGTACATTAAACAGTGTAATTCAAATGGACTGAATTCAAATAATATTTCAAATAGTGAGGAAAACAGTGATGATAGCTCACAAGGAGTTCAAATAGTCGGCAATAAGCCCCAAGTATGGCAATAGGCCCAAGTCATAGTGAAAAACAACAAGTCATAGTGAAATATGCGGTAAAATCAACAACCGGGAAGGATCAAGTCACAATCCCCAATGGTAATCTACCCCAAGCTCTCTATCCGGCGTGCAAGTCACCTCAATATAGCACTATGGGTGCAAATCCAGGGTTTCAAACCCTCAGGATATCATTTACAATCATTACTCACCTCGAACCGGTGAAATCTCTAGCTCGCGATGCCTTTGCCCCACGAATCGACCTCCTCGTGTGTCGAATCTGATCAAAACCACAAGGAATATGTCACAATAGGCTAATGAATCATAACCCAATCGAAAGGCCCACTTCTTGAAAAATTACGAAATTCGCATCACCGGATTCCTCGTCTTGCCACGAGTTTATACATATCAAATTTACCAAAATTGGAGCCCAAATGCGCCCTCAAATCCCAAATTTCATTTCAAAAATCAAGCCCTAGTTCTTCCAATTTTTACCCAAATTTCCATGAATTTGCAGGTTGATTCTTAAATAAAATGGTGTTTCTAGGCCATAGGACTCACCTCAAATCGATTCCCGTTGAAACCCTCTTCAATTTCTACCAAAAAGCTCTTAAGGTGCTCAACAATGGAGGAAAATGGACCAAGCTTCGCGGATGAAATGATATAAAAACCTTTCTGTACGCCCAATTTTTACCCTACACGAACGCGGTCCACACCCCCGCATTCGCGATGAACAAAAATCATTGACCAGGAAATTACTCTATGCGAACGCGGCTCTCAGCCCGCAAACGCAAAACTACAGGACCTTCAACTACGCGAACGCGTCCCTATGGCCGTGATCGCGATGAACAAATACTTAGGGCCTTATTTTCCTTATACGCGAACGCATGATATACACCGTGAACGCGATGCTTCGCCTTCCAGAACTACACGAACGCGACCCTACGCTACGGGAATGCGAAGACCAAATTTCAGCCCTCTCAAATTTCTTTTACGCGTTCGCGACCTCACCCACGCGAACGCGAAGGGCAAATCTCTGCAACACTAACAGCTGAAAACCTACAACCTTTTGAGTCAAAAAATGGTCCGATTGACCTCCCGAAATCTCCTCGAGGCCTCCGGAACCTCAACCAAAAGCACCAACACATCTTAAAATATTATTGAAACTTGTTCCAATCTTCAAAACACATCAAACAACGCTAAAACCATTAAATCACATCTGATTCAAGCCTAAGTTTCTTCAAAACTTCCGAAATACGCATTCGATCAAAAACCCAACCAAAACACCTCCGAATGACCTAAAATTTTGCACATACATTCAAAATCATCTAACGAAACTACTGCAACTCTCAGAATTCCATTCCGACCTCCGGATCAAAATCTCACCTACAACCGAAATTCGCCAAAATACTAACTTCGCCAATTCAAGCCTAATTCTACACCGGACCTCCAAAACCAATTTTGATCATACTCCTAAATCAAAAATCATCCCCTGAAGCTAACCCAATCACCGGAAATTACATCTGATCCCTATAACTCATAAATCAATATCTGGTTGACTTTTCCAACTCAAGCCTTCCTTAAAGAGGCTAAGTGCCTCATTTCTACCAAAACCAATCCGAATCAACTATAACACACCAAATACTGATAATGAAACGTGAAGAAGCATAAAATGGGGGAAATGAAGGGGTGACTCATAAGACGACGGGTCGGGTCGTCACATATTTGTAGGGGTGTATGTACGCACGAGGTGATGATAGTCCGCACATAACTACTATTCTTGTTTATGCCGGGTAGTTTCAGGTTTACACCATACTCTATGGATACTGTTATTTGATTATATTTGTTAATTGTATGAAATGGAATTAAGTCGAGGAGTTTTAAGGATTTAAAAGCTTCAAGTTGAATTGTCTTTATTTTGAAAAAAATCAAGAAAGGGTTATGATTTATTGATAAATTTATATTTGACCGCGTCGCATGTGTGATTCGCGAGCAGGGTAATTCCTTATACTACTCTCATGGGAAAGAGTTGATTGCATCATCAAGTTAATAGATGCATCTATAGTTTGCATCGTTTGACCCTCGGCAATGCACGATTTATATTTATGTTAGGTCGAGTCGAACGTCCTCGGTGGAATTCGTGTGTGATAATAGAACTGAAAGTCCTTTATAATTTATATAAATTCATTGTTTGAGAGATCATTTGTTTTAAATGAAGGAAATGTTTTGGATTATTAAATACGATGAAAGAATTGTTTAGTTATTTCTTGGTCTGAGTTTTATTGTTATCTCCATCTATCATGCTTAATTAGAATTTTATATTATCATATTGCTGGCCCTTAGTAAGTGACATAGTCGATCCCTCGTCACTACTTCTTCGAGCTTAGACTAGATACTTATTGGGTACATATTTTTATGTATTCACAATACACTTCTATACATAATTGTACAGGATTTGAGTCAGGTGCATCTAGTCACCAGTCTAGCACGCCGATTTGATCCCCATTTCGAGACTTAACGATAAGCTGCCTTTTTAGCCTTCCTGCAGCAGCTATAGTCTTCTTTATGTTATATTTTTTTTGTCTGTTTCCTTTCAGACAGTAGACTAGTTGTATATTCTACTAGATTGCCCATATATTTGTGATATTAGGTCTTGGCACACACACTAGTAGATTTATGATTTTGGAGTTGTTTACATGATTATGATTTGTACTCATTTGCTTCATTATGTTCCATTTGCAAATTTCTAAATCTTTTTTAATAAACGAGAAAGTAATATCCACTTAGTAATTTATTTAAACTGGAAATCACTAGATTAGTCAGTGTTCGCTTGCCTAACAATGATGTTGGACGCCATCACAACCTATAATGGAAATTAGGTCGTGACAATATGGTATCAACTAGTTAATCAGTGTTGGCTTGCCTAACAACGGTGTTGGGCGCCTCCACGACGAGTAATAGAATTTGGGTCGTGACAACATGGTATCGGAGCACTAGGTTCACGTATGTCTCACAAGTTATGGGCAAACCTAATAGAGTATTGCGGATCAGTGCAGAGACGTCTGCACTTATCTTCGAGAGGTTGTAGGATGTTAGGAAACTACTCTTTTGTTCATATCCTATCGTGCAGTTGAAAGTATACTAAGTTCTTTCTCTTATTCTCTCACAGATGGTGAGAATGTGCACATCAGACCGGACCTGGTAGGAGCTATTCCCCCCATTGCTAGAGGCTGGTGCCCTAGGGGACGCGGACGTCCCAGAATTGCCCCAGTTGCACCACTAGTGGATCTTGTAGATGATCCCATTATTGAGGAGTAGGGCGAGGTGCCTCCAGCAGAACCAGACCCTGTAGATTTCAGGCCAGCACCGGGCTTTCAGGAGGTCATGGGCCATATATTACAGTTCATGGATTCTATGACCCAGGCTGGTTTATTTCCAGAAAACCCAACCACGTCTCAGGGGGAGAACATACCTCTACTGCTCAGGCTCCTAGGCATGTAGCTGCAGTATATTATACTCGGGGGTACAATACTTATAGGCGGAGCCCAACCAGTTGCAGTGGTTGTACCTGAGCCTAGACCAACTGTGACCTGCAGGCCCTAGAAGATTTTGGACATATGGACTAGGCTATACCCTTCTATCTTCGGAGGTGAACGACATGAGGATCCCCGGGACTTCATTGATAGGTGCAAGGACAGACTATACAAAATAAGGATATTAGAGTCACATGGGATGTATTTCACTACTTTCCAGTTGGAGAGTAGGGCCCGTAGATAGTGGCAGTCATATCTTCTTAGCAGGCTAGTAGGTTCTCCTCTCATTACTTGGGACCAGTTTACGCGACATTTCTTGGATAGGTATATTACACCCTTCCAGAGGGAAAAGTTGCAGTGTCAACTTGAGTAGCTCGAGCATGGTCAAATGTCTGTGACCGATTATGAGGCTAGATTTTCTGAGTTGTCTCGCCATGCAATTATGGTACTTCCTACTAATGCAGAGAGAGTGCGAAGATTTGTTTGCAGGGTTGCTTCCCAGTATTCGGGCTAGTATGGCACGTGTGGTTGAGATGGGTAATGATTATCAGCTAGTGCTGGAGATTGCTCGGAGGATTAGAGGCTCCCGCCAGAGGGGTAGAGAGAAAATGAAGCAAGACAAGAGGGCCCAATTCTCTAGAGAGTTTAGAGGTTCCCCAGCTAGGGGCAGAGGTCAATTTGGGAGGGATCATCTTAGCAGGCCTATATATCTAGAACCACCACCTCCTTGGGGTGGTCTAGCGCGACCCTATGTTAGTGCTATGCCCGAAGTTCTTATCGCTCACCAGCTCATCAGGGTTCTTCCAGTGCCATGCTAGAGGGTTCATATTGCCCACCAGCCATTCAGGATTCTTCTAGTGGGTATTCAGGACATTAGGGTCTGACTTCGGGGCAACACTCTATGGTACCGAGAGGTTATTATAAGTGTGGAGATCCGGGTCACATGAATAGAACCTGTCACAGACTTTGGGGCAAGGTAGTACGACAAGGTCATTAGCCCATGATTGCAGCACCAGTCCTCCGACCACCCAGATGTGGGGGACAGGCTGGTAAGGGTTGTCCTAAAGGTACATGCTAGGAAGGGGGAGGTCAGCCAGCTTTTGTTTAGCCAGGTGGAAGCCAGCCAGCCAACGCTCTAGCTAGATTCTATTATTTTTCCAGCCAGACCAGAAGTAGTGGCCTCAGATGCCGTAATCACAAGTATTATTTCTGTATGCGGTAAGGATGCTTTGGTGTTATTTGATCAAGAATCTACCTATTCATATTTATCCTTTATGTTTACTCATTTTCTGGATATTCCTCATGAGTCCTAGGGTACTCCTGTTTATGTGTCCACTCATATGGGTGACTATGGTTGTGGATCGGATCTATCAAACATGTGTGGTCATATTCTATGGTTACTAGTCTAGAGTGGACCTTCTGTTACTTGATATGACTGACTTTGAGGTCATCCTGGGCATGGACTGGTTATCCATATATCACGTCATCCTTGACTATCACGTCAAGACTAATACTTTATCGATGCCAGAGTTACCAAGATTGGAGTGGAAGGGTTCCTATGTTAGTATAGCTAGTTGGGTCATCTCTTTTCTGAAAGCTCGACATATGATTGAGAAGGGTTGTTTGGCTTATCTAGCCAACGATTGATTCAGTTTCAGTAGTCTGGGAGTTTGCTTATGTGTTTCTTTTTGACCTTCCAGGTAGGCCACCGGATCGTGATATTGATTTCTGTATTGATTTAGCTCCAGGTACCCAGCCTATATCTATCCCACTGTATCGTATGGGTCTGACAAAGTTGAAGGAGTTGAAGTAGTAGCTTGAGGAGTTGTCAGCAAAAGGGTTTATGAAACCAAGTGTATCACCTTGGAGTGAACCAGTGTTATTTGTGAAGAAGAAAGATTGGACTATGCAGATGTGCATTGATTACCGCCAGTTGAACAAGATTACCATCAAGAACAAGTACATATTTCCACATATTGATGATTTGTTTGACTAGTTCCGGGGTGCTAGGTTGTTTTCTAAGATCGACTTGAGATCAAGATGCCATCAGTTGAAGATTCGAGACTCAGATGTTTCGAAGATTGCCTTCCATACTAGATATGACCATTATAAGTTTCTAGTGACGTCCTTTGGCTTGACTAATGCCCTAACGACGTTTATGGATTTGATGAACCTGGTGTTCGGGACTTATATTGATTCTTTTTTATTGAAAAGATGACATCCTTATTTACTCACGTAACCTAGGGGAGCACGAGTAGTATTTAAGAGTGGTACTTCAGACATTGTGAGAACAGAAGATATATGCTAAGTTCTCTAAGTGTAAGTTTTGGATAGAGTATGTAGCTTGGGGCATATTGTATCAGGAGAGGGTAATAAGTGGATCCCAAGAAGATTGAGGAAGTTCAAAGTTGGCCTCATCCCACTTTACTGATTGAGATCAAGAGTTTCCTGGGGTTAGCAGGTTATTATCATTGGTTTGTGAAAAGTTTTTCGTCCATTGCAGCACCTATGACTAGATTGACCCAAAAGGGTGCTCCATTCCATTGATACGATGATTGTGAGGCGAGTTTTCAGAAGCTCAAGATAGCTTTGACTACAACACCGGTTCTAGTGTTATCTTCTAGTCTGAGGATGTATACGGTGTTTGCAATGCTTCATGCGTTGGCTTGGGTTGTGTATTGATGCAGAAGGTGTAAGTTATTGCATATTCTTCGCGTCAACTAAAGATTCATGAGAAGTATTACCATATGCACAATCTAGAGTTAGTCGCGATTGTTCATGCTCTTACGATCTTGAGGCATTATCTTTATGGGGTGTCATGTGAGGTTTATAACGATCATCGCAACTAACAATATTTGTTCAAGCGAAGGGATCTCAATTTGAGGCAGCGCAGATGACTTGAGTTACTGAAGGATTATGACATCACTATTTTTTACCATCTGGGTAAGGTGAATGTTATCGCGGATGCCTTGAGAAGAAAAATAGATAGTATGGGTAGCTTGGCATTCATTTTAGAAGAGGAGAAGCCACTAGCCTTGGACATTCAGTCCTTGTCTAATAGATTTATGAGGTTGGATATTTCAGAGCCCAGTCGAGTTTTTGCATGTGTTGTTACCTAGTCTTCACTATTAGAGCAGATCAAGGTGCGATAGTTTGATGAACTGCACTTGGCAGTTCTCAGTGAGACGGTACTACAGGGTGGTGCCAAGGAGGTTTCTATTTGTGAGGATGGTGTCCTTTGACTCCAGGGTCGTCTATGTGTTCCTAATGTTGATGGCTTGAGGGAGAGGATTCTCGAGGAAGCAGACAGTTCTCAGTATTCTACATCCAGGTGCTACGAAGATGTATCGGGACCTGAGACAACATTATTGACGGCGGCAGATGAAGAAAGACATAGTGGAGTATTTATCTAGGCGCCTAAATTGCCGGCAGGTTAAGTGTAAGCACTAAATCCTAGGTGGCTTACTCCAACAGATGACTATACAGGAGTGTAAATGGGAGTGTATTACTATGGACTTCGTAGTTGGGATTCTGTAGAATTCGCAGAATTTCAATGCAGTTTGGGTCGTTGTTGACGGGTTGACCAAGTTAGCACACTTCATTCAAGTTACAACCACTTATACTTCAGAGAGGTTGGCCCACATTTATATTAAGAAGATAGTTCGGTTAGACGATGTGCATGTTTCCATCATATCAGATAGAGACCCTCAGTTGACTTTGCACTTCTAAAGAGCTGTACAGAGTGAGTTGAGGGCCCATGTAGAGCTCAGAATTGTGTTTCACCCACAGACTGAGGGGTAGGCAGAACGAATAGTTCAAGTCTTGAGAGACATGCTCAGAGCATGTGTGATTGACTTTATAGGACAATGGGATCAGTTCTTGCCTTTGGTCGAGTTTTCTTACAATAACGGTTATCAGCCCAGCATCGAGATGGCTCCATTTGAGGCTTTATATGGTCAGTGATGTCGTTCTCCCATCGGTTGGTTTGAGCCCGGTGAGGCTAAGTTATATGGTACTGATTTGGTAAAGGATGCCTTGGAAAAGGTAAAGTTGATTCAGGAATGACTACCACACCACAGCCCAGATATAAGAGTTACGTGGACTAGAAGGCACGTGATGTATCATTTATGGTAGGCAAGAAGGTTTTTTTGAAAGTCTCGTCGATGAAAGGTATTATAAGATTCGAGAAGAAGGGTAAGTTGAACCCAAGGTTTATAGGCCCATTTGAGGTGTTGAGGCTAGTTGGGGAGTTGCTTATGAGCTTGATTTTACCTCCTAGCCTATCAGGGGTTCATCTAATTTTTCATGTGTCTATGCTCCAGAGGTATCACGCTGGCTTATCACATGCATTAGACATCAACATTATTCAGCTAGATGAGAGCTTGGGGTTATGAGGAGGAGCCAATTGCCATTATTACTAGACAAGATCGCCAATTGATATCTAAGAGGATTTCCAAGGTAAAGGTCCAATTAAGGGGCTAACCAGTCGAGGATATGACCTGGGAGTCCGAGGAGGACATGCGGAGCAGATATCCACACTTATTTAGCACTTTTGGTATGAATCTAAAGTCGTTCGAGAACGAATATTTATTTAAGAGGTGGAGAATGTAACAGACCAACTGATCATTTTTCTTTTTAGAATCTCGTTCCCCTTAATAAGACTTCCCATACTTGCTTTTACTGATTTATGACTTGAGGGGATGGTTAATTCAGGATTTGGAAGAATTCGGGTTGAAATTCGAACACATGGTTCCTTAAGGTTGGCTTAAAAGGCCAAGTTTGAGTTCAGTCAACATTTTGAGTAAACCACCTCGAAATTAGGATTTTACGGTTCCAATAGGTTCTTTTGATAATTTCGGACTTGGGCGTATGTTCGAATCGGGTTTTGGATGACCCGGGAGCGTTGCAGCGCCTAATAGCGCAAATTGGTTCCTAAAGGTTTTAGAAGTTCTTTAAATTTGGTTTGGAGCGGGTTTTGGTGATATTTAGGTACAAATATAATACCGAGGCCAGAAATAGTTCTGTATTGTCATTTAGGACTTGCACGCAAAATTTGTGGTCATTCTGATTAGTTTAAGTACGTTTCGGTGCATTGGAAGTAAATTGAAGAACTTGAAGTTCTTAAGTTTGATTCAATTGGTTTTGGTGTATGATTCCTAGTGCTAGTGTTAATACGGGCATTTTGAGAGTTCGAGCGAGTCCCTTTTATGATTCCAAACTTGTTGGTGTGTTCGGGTCGAGGCCCCGAGGGTTGATCAGACGAGGCTCGGACTAAGTTAGAAGTTGAGAGAAGCTTTGAAGATCTAGATCAGTCATAATCGCACCTGCACTTGGCCGACCGCAGGTGCAAAATTGTAGGTGTGAGCCATGAGCCATGAGCCACAAAAGCAGAAATGTGAAGGAAGGCCATGCACCGCAAGTGAGGAGGAAATTTATGCATATGCGAGACAGCAAGTGCAAACACTGTAGTCGCAGGGAGCGGAAAGGGCTCGCACATGTGGCTCTTTGTGTCCGCAGATGCGGTGCCCGACCAGGTGAGGAAAAGTTGCACTTGTGAAGCTCTTTCCAGAAGTGCGAGACCGTAGATGCGCCCCTGTGACCACAGGTGTGAAAATCGCAGAAGGTAGAACCTTATTTAATACGGGTAGATTATAACATGTAAAATAGTAGAAATCATGGGTTTAGGTGAAAACCTAGGATTTTTATACAAATGAGATTTTACCACGAAAATAATTATGTAACTTAGTGAAAATCATATTTTTATGTTCCTAAGGTTATTGGTGATACCCTTCTTGAAAAAATCCAGAATCCGGTCAGGTGGAACCGCAGGGTGAATTTTAGAAACCATAGATTTAGGGTTGGGTAATCACTTAAATCATTAGAATATAAACTTTGGAACATATACTGATTAGTTTTTACACTATTTGAATGGATTTGGAATTTTCGGCTCCGATTTGAGGGTTTGAGCGCGTTCTTGAATTTGGAAGTAGACTTTGGGATGAGGTAAGTCTTTTTTCTAACCTTGTAAGAGGGAATTTACCCCATAGGTGAACTTAATTAATATGTGTTGTTTTTTGTCGGGGGGGGGG
>MU727550.1:157659-176505 GCA_026770625.1 Nicotiana glauca
TCATATTTATGTCCGGGTAGTTTTAGGGTTACACCATACTTTGTGGAGACCATTTTTTGATTATATTTGTTAATTGTATCAAATGGAACTAAGCTCAGGATTTTTAAGGATTTAAAAGCTTCAAGTTGAATTTTCTTTATTTTGAAAAGAATCAAGAAATTGTTATGATTTATTGATAAATTTATATTTGACCACGTCGCATGTATGATTCGTGAGCGGAGTAATTCCTTCTACTACTTTCATCGGAGCGGGCCGATCGCGTCGACAGGTTAATAGATGCATCTGTGGTTCGCTCCATTAAACCCATGGCAATGCACAATTTACATTTATGTTGGATCGGGTCAAACGTCCTCACTGCAGTTCGTGTGTGATAATAGAACTGGAAGTCTTTTATAATTTGTATAAATTCATTGTTTGAGAGATCATTCGTAATGAATAAAGTATTTTGGATTCTTAAATATGATGAAATAATTGTTTAGTTATTTCTTGGTCTGAGTTTTATTGTTATCTCCATATATCATGCTTAATCATAATTTCATATTATCATATTGTTGGCCTTTAGTAATTGTCGGAGTTGACCCTTTATCACTAACTCTTTGAGGTAAAACTAGATACTTACTGGTTACATATTTTTATGAACTCATGCTACACTTCTGTACATAATTGTACAGGATTTGAGTCAGGTGCATCTGCTCACCAGCCCGGCGTGCAGATATGATCCCTATTTTGAGACTTCACGGTAAGCTGCCTTCTGAGCCTTCCTGCAGTAGCTGGAGTCTTCTTTATGTTATATTTTTCTTTTTATTTTCTTTTAGACATTAGACTAGTATTCTTTTATATATTCTACCCGATTGCCACATATTTGTGATACCAGATCTTGGCACACACACTAGTAAACTTATGATTTTGGATTTATTTACATGATTACAATTATTACTCATTTGCTTCCATTTAATTGTGTTTCATTTGCGAATTTCTAAATTTTTTTAATAAATAAGAAAGTAATATCCACTTAGTAATTTATTTAAAGGAAAACCACTATTTTAATTAGTGTTGGCTTGCCTAACAACCGTGTTGGGTGCTATCACGGCCTGTAATGTAAATTGGGTCGTGAAAACATGCTATCAACTAGTTTTATCAGTGTTGGCTTGCCTAACAACAGTGTTGGGCGCCATCACGGCCTATAATGGAAATTGGGTCATGACATGTTAAGTGAGTGCACGATTTAAGAGTGTTCATCAGTGACGAGCCGGTCTTTGGGGTTGGGGTGGTTATGGGCACGTTGTTTGAGTGTTTTATATCGATCACTAGTATTCAGGCATATGAAAGTAAGGAAATGTATGAATGCGTATGCAAGGACTTATTTGTTGGTATCAACCATAGTCATAGGTGTAGTTTCTTGAATTGCCAAATGTTAATCCATTATATGGTAGCTTGCGTGCATTGTTTGGTTAGCAAGGTTTTGGGTTGCTCGAGGACGAGCAAAATCTTAAGTGTAGGGTGGTGATATTAGGCTAAAAATTCCTATTTTTTCATGTAATTTACCTTGCATTTACCCCGAGTTTTCGTACGTGAAAGTATGCCATAAGTATATTGATATAAGCTTGAAAATGAGATGTTACATTCCGCATTTTCGTACGTTAAAGTTTCGTCGTATGTTAATCAATATAAGCTTGAAAATGAGATGTTACATTCCGATTTTGCCGTCACGTGTTTTGTCGCGATTGTTGTGTGTTAGGGGGATTGTCAAGAGAACCGACTTGGGTATGTTAAGTCTATTTTTTCTTTCTTTTGGCATGATCTGTACGATACAAACGAAACGAGCAAATGCACAACTTCCATAAATGACTCTATTCATAGAATATTAGAGGTTCCTATGTTCTTGATTCCCCATATGTCTTATTGACTTTATGATATTAATCAAAGGCATAATGGTCTTATGGCATTCCCAGAGATTTTATTGACGTACTTCATACTTCTCACACACTGCATTCATTTATACATGTACATTGACCCATGACCAGATGGCATTATATACATGTATATATGTATATATTATATGGTAAAAGGTTACGGTGTTATATACGCACCATCACCTGATCAGCTGGTATACGTTGATGATTTGCCCACAGTAGCCGAGATGATATGATGGGATGCCCTCAGAGGCTTGATGATGTTATGAACGCATCTACCCATGTATGGTATGACATTTATACGCATATGCATGCATTATAACATTAAATGATTCACAGAGCTATTCAGATATACATGTTGAGCCTTTTACTCCATGTTCTCTCATGTCTATTATTTACTGATTTTCATTCCTTACATACTCGGTACATTATTTGTACTGACGTTCCGTTTTCCTGGGGATGCCGCGTTTCATGCCTGCCAGTCTCGATAGACAGTTCGACAGTCCTCCAAATAGTTTATTACCTTAGCGGAAAATGTTGGTGCGCTCCATTTGCTCTGGAGTTGCTTATTTGGCCACTATAATTTGGACATATATTGTTTAGTATGATGGGTCCTTGTCCTGGCCTTTATGGTATTTATCTACTCTTAGAGTCCCCTAGACATATGTCATTTACGTAAAAGATTGTATAGCCTTACCGGACTATGTTAGTGTACGAGTGATCATTTTGGTTTTATAGGCCTGTATATCTTATGTATAGGTTGGTATTACATGTTTTGTTCTAGTTATCCTATGACAACCTTTCTGTCTCATTTACCTATGATATCACGATATAAAAAGATAAGTTATGTTGGTACTCGGTTGACTAAGATACAAGGTGCCTATCGCGGCCCATCGATTTGGGCCATGACTTGCATTATTCCTCGATCTTGTTAACTTTAGTGTGAAATATGAATATTTGGGACTCTAGATTAACAATGGTATTTATATGTGTAGGAGTCAACTGGAAGTGATTTAGTAAGCTTGCATGCAAATTGAAGTAAAAAAAAAAAAAGAATTTGAAGGAAGTATGACTTTGGTGCCCAGGTTCGAGCCTGGTACCAACCAAAACACCAAAAAGCACAAAAGTGAAAAACGTTTGCCGTCCAGGTTGGCGTCAGGCACCAACCAAGATGCCTAAAAATGGATTTCATCCCAATTCGGCTAGGACTTGGTAGTTTCGACCTTATACGCCCCCAACATGTATAAAAGAGGTTCTAAACCTACTTCTTAGAGGGGGAGACATTATTGAAGAGGCAAGAAGGCTACGGGAACACTTGGGCGCAACGAATAACATGAGTTTTCTCTTCCGTTCTTCCTTAATTTGTATTTTAATGCCTTAAATTATTATCATGATTGTTAGTATGGTTATGTGTAGCTAAACTTTCTAATCTAGGGTTTGATGAAACCTATTGAAGGATGATTTTCTACTACGTTTGATATAAATTTGCCTTTGATTTTTCTCTACTTGTTCAACTATAGTTTCGTTGTTGTTGATTGAAGAGCACTCTATTAACTGTGCCTATTTAGTGTGTATAATTCTCGAGAGAGATAGAGACAGAG
Organism: Nicotiana glauca; assembly: GCA_026770625.1. Classification (NCBI taxonomy): domain Eukaryota; kingdom Viridiplantae; phylum Streptophyta; class Magnoliopsida; order Solanales; family Solanaceae; genus Nicotiana; species Nicotiana glauca. The sequence continues at coordinate 161,174 of MU727550.1, forward strand.
AGAATACACATTTAGGTAGTTGTTGAACAACATCACTCCTTACATGTGTGAGAGATCAATACGGAGGGTTTAAAGGCGGGACTGGAGATAACGAAGCCTTGGAGCGATTATAGTGAGCGGTGAATTAGTGCTAGATAGCAAAGTTTGGGAGAATATGCCTAGTAAATTATAGTAGTTGCTCGAGAGAGAGCTAAGGCATCCAAAGTGCTCACGATCGGTAGAGAATACTTAGACAAATTTATATAAAATGTAGGGGAGATTCCAACAATAGGGAAATCGTAACTCTAGACCTCTCCTTAATATTTTCTCGAATTCTTAGTATCTCTAGTTATTAATTTACTATTTTAATTTTTTAGTTAATTAGTTAAACATAAGAATCTTAATATTTATAACTTAGAAATTGTTCGAGCTTGTCTTCTTAGTGATAATAAATAGTTGTAGCTAAACCTTAGTTCTCTGTGGGATTCGACTCCAGACTTTTACAGCAGAAAATATTTGCAAAGACTGCTTATGCTTTTTAGGACTAGAGTTGGGCGTGATCAAAATTTGGCATTATTAACGGGGAGCTAATGGTGTAGCTGTAGATGTACATATTGCTAGGTTTCAAGTTTGAACTCTTTTTTTAGTATTTGAATTTATTTTAGTTTTACTTGTTGATTTGAGAAACATGGCATCTTAGAATTATGGAAGTTTTGATGTTGGTAATTTTACTTTGATCTTCCTCGTGCATATTGTGGAGGAAACCAATCGTGCCAAAATTGTCAATATACTTCCGAGAGCGAGTTATGTGCACTAACTCAATCTCATATATGGAATGTGTATGATATGTGTGGTGGTCAAGATGATCATTTTTATGGTTGTGCTTATATTTTTTATCCTCCCCCACCCTTTATTATGTTGTCTCTACTTTTACTTGTGAAGTTACTAAGAATTAAGAACCCGAGGATGCTGACCTAAAGGAGATCAAGGATATTTTAATGTGCCTTGTGGAAGCTTTGAATGTTCAACAAGTAAATATTGTGGTTAGTAGCCAAAACTAATGTGAATTAGAATCAGCAGTTGACATTCTGATGGAGGAGGTCAGAGTAGAACACCAACAACCTAGCCAACTAGAATTTAAGAATTCCGTTGTTAAAGGCGTCATACTAGAGTCAACCGGGGATATTGAGAATAAATATTCAGTTAACTCTAGTGTCATTGGTGTTGAAGATATTAAACATCTTGAAGTTCATGTATTTGAGCGTGTTGGACGTCATTCTAAACACTTCTCTACATTTTGTTTGGATGGTGAAATGAGAATGGATTCTTACAGTCGTAGAAAAGAGACAAGGGAACAGGTAGACGAGCCATATATTTTAAAATTTTTGAGGTCGTCTAGGCAAGGTGATACTCCTCAAATTAAAGCCAAAAAGTGCATATGCAATTATTTAACTTTTGGTTTTTAAGACTTTACACCACCCCAAGAGCATGATAATAAAGCAGAATAAAAACTTGGGATCCAATTCATCAGTTAGAAGTGAAGGCAGAAAGTAATTCACGTCGTGCCTCAACGTTAAATTAGGCGCTTTATGGGAGGCAACCCAACTTTACTGCTTTTTTATTTTTTTATTTTTTGTTTACTTTTGTAATTTTGTTATTTTTTAGTGTAGTTTTTATTTTTATTTTGTATGAGCATGGAAATAAAATCCATTGAAAGGAAGCAAAAGCAAACTAGATGGTTTGAAAAAGTCTGAGTATCTCATGAGTTGTTGATGCTTCGACCTTTGGCCTACCAGAGAGTTCTTGCCCTCTTGTTATTTATGGTGTGCATTGGGGAAAATATACAATTTTAAGTGTGAGTGAGGATATTGTCTGAGTGATTTTCTATGACAGTTTTGTTGTGTTATTTTTTTTAAAAAAATGGAGCTTTTCTCGACAATGGATCTCTTGGATAACTTTCTTGAGAGATTAAGGTCCAGTGAAAAAAAATCAATTTTTATTTAGTCGTAGGTAGATAATAACCCCGCTTGATTTTTCTTTTGGCATCGATTCTTTTCCATGGAATGTATCTTGAACCAGCTAATATTTTATTTTATTTTTATTTTTTAGGATACCGAGGGAAAAAAACTTGAGTGCTCTTATGTGCCTTTTGACCTATTTGAGGCTAACATAGTTAGGCCTTAGCATGAAAATTACCTTCCTAACGTGTTTTGATAAAAAATAGTTGCCGTGAAAGATTGAATAGCCTGGCTCTGACGCTTTCTCTTAGTTACATGACTCATTGTTCAGGTAGTGCTTTATTGCTTAATACTTCTTAACTTTGTGATTACTTACCTAAACTTGAGAGTTGGAATGGAACCGCCCCGACTGGGCAATGTGCATTGTGCGATGTGAGATTTTAATTATATTATGTGCTATCATGTGTTTGTCTAGAACTTGCCCATTGTATTATTCTAAGAGAAATAAGTAAGTTTTGTGAGTGTAGGAGATATTGTAGGCATTTATTTGATTTTCCATTGAGTTATTATGTCACCATAAATAAAATTATCCTTAGATAACCCATTTGAGCCTATAATTTATTTTATTTGGCACCCACATTAGACGTCGATTCCCATTTTTTTCTTAATTAAATCTTTTCGAACATTTTTCACCAAAATCACTTATGTTGCTAGAAGAGTAAGGTGAGAGTTGGGGTAGCTTTTGACTGGAACTATAGAAAGGCCAAAAGGTGCATGTATATTTTGGAAGATAATTAGTCGGGCAACCTAAGTTGGTAAATAGTGAAACAAACAGGAGAAAAGAAAGAAAAAAAAGCAAAGAAAATGCGAAAAAGAGAAAAAATATATAGAGAAAATATACCTCCTATTCATCGTGATACGGGTTAGTGAATGCATATTTGTGCTTAAAAAAGAAGGTCCAAGTTGTATATAGATGGGGCCATTGCTTGAATTGATCATGAAAAGTGTGTATTGGAAAGTTAAGTGTAGTATATTAAAGTGCTTAGGAAGGCTAGTCATTATATCCAATGTCTGGCACCTGGTACCTTACTCAATCGAGTACCAAAATAACATATGATTCTTATCATACTTTCATTGGCAAATGGGTCATCATGGGTGAACCAAAATAAACATAGGAGAATACTCAATATAGGATGACCCAAACTGATACAAAAACTTACACATGTGACACATGGGCCTATAAGGCTAACATGATCATTTGTAAACTCAAAATATAGGCCAACAAAGCCATACAAGTATTCGTATACATGTCATCTGTTTACAATCCTCTAAGAGTACACACTTAATATAAAAGTCGGGACAGGGCCCCGCCATATTAAGCAGTGCATGTACAAATCATACTGACTAAATCAGCAATTCCGGGGCAAATAGAGAGCACCAATGTCTTTCCCTGAGCTGATAGCCTACTTAGAGAACTCTCGACCTGTCTATTGGGACCTGTGGGCAAGAAATGTAGTTTCTCCGGGCAAAAGGAACGTCAGTACGAATAATGTATTGAGTATGTATGGCACATAAATAAGTACATAAAATACATGGAAAAAATATAGAGTAAATGACTCAACCTATAAGTTTGGATAACTCTGTAAATCATGAAATACTTATGGTGTCATGCATATGAGTATGAATGACATGTCGTGCATTGGTACATTTGTTCATAATATCATCAAGCCTTTAAGGACACTCCATCATATCATCTCGGTCACTGTGGGCAAAATTACCAACGTATACCAGCTGATCAGGTGATGGTGAGTAAATAATGTCATAATCTTTTTCCATATCCCATATACATATATATACATATATACGCATATATAATGTCATCTGGTCATGGGTCTATGTACATGTATAAATAAATGTAGTGTATGAGAAGTACGCCAATAAAATCTCTCAGAACGTTATACGACCATTATATCTTTGATTAATGTTATGAAGCAAACTTTATCAACTTACATATTTTTTGAGACCCATAAACATATGATAAAATAATAGGACACATGGAGATCAAAACATAGGCATCTCTATCATTTCTACGAATATAGTCATTTACAAAAATTGTACATTTGCTTGTTTCGTTTGTATCTTATATATCATGCCAAAAGAAATAAGGGATAGCCTTAACATACCTGAGTCAATTCTCTTAACAATCCTTCTAACATACGGCAAATACGACAAATCACGTAGCGGCAAATCGAAGTAGGAAAAAATTCATATGATATTATATTCTTTAAGAAAATTGTACCCTACTCCTTTAGAATCGCAAAATCTCACACTATATAGTAAAAATGGTCTCTGTACGAAATGTTTTGAAGCAATACGTTGCTATTGTGATTGTAGAGGTTTAAAATGCTATTGTAGAGGTTTAAAATGTACGAAATGTTTTGAAGCAATACCTGCTTTGTTGAAGCTTTCCTTGTGATTGTAGAGGTTTAAAATGAATTTAGATAGGTTTTTAAGTCTTTGGATATGGGTCCCACTTATGTGGTGACTAAGCCACCATTCTTTCTTCATTTGTCACCTTATAACACAAATTTAAGAGTCATCAAATGAACTTTGACGTGCTGCAACATTGGGAGATTTAACTCCTTATCCAAAATGTCTTAATTTAATCAATTAGCTTAGTTACATAATTAATCTCCCACTAAAAATTTATAATTATCCAATTATTTACATAATTAAGAATTATTTCAAATTGCTTAAAATACTACTCGCTTTTAACACACTTTATACACCTTACTATCATGGTCATATGATACCGTGTATGGAACTAGTCCATGAATACAGGTTATTATAGCTTGGACCATATTTTATCCCCAAATTGTAAAACTTCGATGGAACTCATTTTCTTTGATCCGCTTACCCTTTCACTTTCACGAATTAACTTATCACTTGTTTGAAATAGCGTAATACTTATAAACCCAAAATAAATTTCATTCCCAAACTTACGTCGATTAACATATGACAAAATTTTAACGTATAAAAATGCGGGATGTAATATCTCCTTTCTGAGCTTTTATCAATTTACTTATGGCGTACTTTCACGTACGAAAATATGGGGTGTAACACCAAAAATATATCCTACACATCTCTTAGTTTACATTACAACCCGTAAAGACTTAATTCATCTTTGACTTTGCGAGCTTAAATTAGTAAAGATATACACTACGGACAAGTCTATGGTACAACCATGGAATGCACATGAATTTATTTGTGAGAGTGAGTGGTTTTTTGTTCATACATTTGATGTCCTTAAATTATATTTGAACGTATGGACGAAATACCCCCTTATTAATTGGCGAGGCGCATGATTTCATGACGGATAGGTGATATTATTAAACATCTCTTGTTGGGAGAGTGCACAAGTGCTTATCAGCGACGAGTGGATATTTGAGACAAGGTGGTTATGGACATGTTGTTTAAGTATTTTAAATTGGTGACTAATATTCAGGCATGTGAAAGTTGGGAAATGTATGAATGCGTATGCAAGGACTTAGTTGTTAGTATCAACCATGGTAATAGGTGTAGTGTATTGAATTTCCAAATGTTCATCAGTTGTATGATATCTTGCATGCATTGTTTAACAATGCATGCAAGGTTTAAAAAGGACCAAATTGTGGTAGTGATATTAGGCTAAAAATCAATATTTTTGCATGTAATTTTCCTTGCATTATGCCTTGATCTTGTTAACTTTAGTATGAATATTTGTGACTAGGGCTTAATAATAGTATTTATTTGTGTAGGAGTCAATTGGAAGTTATTTAGCAATCTTGCATTAAAATTGAGTAAAAAAAGAAAGATTTTATACGAAGTATGACTTTGGTGCCCAGGTTCGCGCCAGGCACCAACTAAAACGCAAAGGGCAGCAAAGCACAAAAGTGAAAAACGTTTGGAGTCCAGGTTGGCGCCAGTCGCAAAGAGAGACACCCAAGGATGGATTTCATCCCAATTCACCTAGGATTTAGTATTTTCAGCCCTACACCCCCAACATATAGAAAAGGGGTTCTAAACCTATTTCTTATAAGGGTGTCACGATCCGGATTTTTCACCCTCGGGAATCGTGATGGCGCCTACTCATAGAAGCTAGGAAAGCCGCGAAATTTAGAAATCTTGGCCTTTCTAATTTGGTCCTTTTAAACAACTTATAATAACAGGTGATAAACATTTAAAGGATATCGGAAGATAAAAATTAATCGGAAGACTTAGATAGATATAACACCAAATCGATACGAAAAACAAACAAAAGTCTCTACCTAGAAACCGATGTCACAATATTCACGGACTATCTATGATTACTATATACAAGTGTCTGAAAGAAAGAAACATAGTCTATCTCGGATATAAGTGATAACAGAAACTAATAATAGATAGAAGAGACGACGTACATGCAGACGCCTGCAGGACCACCTCGGAAATCTCTATAGACTGAAAGCTGGCTCTAGAGCTATTGTTGATGTCTGGTACCTGGATCTATGCAAAAGAGCACGGAGTGTAGTATAAGCACAACCGACCCCATGTGCTGGTAAGTGTCTGGCTTAACCACGGTGAAGTAGTGACGAGGCTAGGACCAGACTACCAAATAAACTTGTGCAGTTAAATCATGTATAGCGAAAATAGAAGTAGATAATCTCAATTAAAATTGGATGGGGGAAACATGTTGCGGGGAGTAACAATTAACAATAGAATATCAAGATTGATATACAGAAACCAAAATCCATTTACTAACAAGAATAAGGAAAAACAAATGCTTAGTTCACTTTTATTTTACATCTTGTTGCAAGCATGCAACCCGATCCCAATTCATATATCTCGTTGCAGGCGTGCAACCCGGTCCCATTTCATATATCTCGTTGCAAGCGTGCAACCCAATCCCATTTTATATATTAACAGTTCTTCCAAATGAAATTACTCCAACAAATGCAACAATTAATACGAATTCATAAGGCAACAAAGTACACAATAATTATGATCCATTAAGGAAAATAAATAATGACAAGTAGCAATTAATTCACATAAGCACGTGGCAATTGTAGCATACATTCAAGGCATAATACTGAGAAAGGATAGCTTGATCCAATAATAACAAGTAACACAATAAAGGAAAATGCCAACATAAAGAATCACAATAATAGTGGAATAAGACAATTAATGCACTTGAATCGATAACGATAAGAAATCATAACAAACGACCACAATTGCACGGCATCACCCTTCGTGCTTTAACACTCTCTCACCAAAACAATACACGGCATCACCATTCGTGCTTTAACACTCTTCCTCACCCAATCAACAATTACAAAGCAATTAGGGCAAGGGAATCATTGACATTACCATAAAGTCAAGTAACAACAAAAAATTAGTAAATAAACACAAAGAACACCATAACTCAATTATCAACAAGAATCAGGAAAATCAGGGACAAGTGCATGACATCACCATTCGTGCTTTACCTCACAAAATTATGACATGGAATGATCCTTGATCATGCTCAACTGAGTCTCGCAAAAGACTATGCGGGTGTTGAAAATATAATTTGAGTATTATTGCCCAGAGTCGAACCACAGAGAATTAACCTATCAATTACTACTGTCAGATTCACTAAATTCACACAATCTGTTTTCCCAAACTTTCTAATCCACAAAGGTTGATTTTCTAACAACTAAAGACTGAAAGTAATTAATAACTGAAAATTAACTAAACTTGATGTGTAAACAGTAGAAATAAAGCTTAAGGCAATGGTTTCCCCCGGTGGTAATTTCCTTGGTTGTATATGTCTTATAACCACGATTTAATTGTCTCTAACAATCATGAACTCTCAATCTATCATAATTCTCTCTCAAGTAATTATGATAATCTACTACACGCACTCTCTCAAGCTACGCTAGCTAATTTCACAATACGGTTCACTTAGATTGCACCCGGGGTTTCGTTATCTCTAATCCAACCCCTAAACCCTCGGTTATGACTCTCGTCTATACTCCGGAAGTGATGTTGTTTATACAAGCACCTAAATATGCACTCTCTCTCAAGAAGATACATAATAAATAGGAACGGATAATTAAGGGCCCTTTCAACTAATCCACAATCAAAACATAGATGAACAATTAGAGATTAACAACCAAATCCTATTATATTAATAAACTACCCAGTTATTCCCAACGTGTTCCACCAAAACCTTAGATTAAGGTTTTTAGCTACTCATGACAATGAGGGAATAAAATACTAAAATATTTACAATCATAAATTGCAAGAAAAATAAAGAAGAATAAGAATAATGATATTTTAGGTGATCTCTCACACTTGTTTTTCTTGCCAAAAGTACTCTCTAAAACATTACATGCCTCCCTTGGGCGAGTTCTAGTGTTTAAATCGGGTTTTGGGCTAAGAATTCCGGAATTTGTACTTCAGTCCCTTAACTTTCCGTCGGCTGCCGCGGTCCTACCGCGGTCACGCTAGGATCGTGGCCAAATGACCTCTCTGAATCTGAAATAGCTTCTCACCACGGTCCGACCGCGGTTACGCCGGGACCGCGACAGTTCATCTCCAGCTCTTGTTTGTGCATTTCACATGGTGCATTTGGTGGATATTGTGCGATTGGCCTCTTTTCCTCCACAATTGATCCCAAAAGTACTCCATAGCCTTCTTTTATTGTATGTAACCTGCAAAACATGAAAAGTACTAATAAGAGCATTTTGTTATCACTTTTACCATAAAAACTCTACAAGAAAGCGGTTGTTTTGAGGCTTAATCATAGTTCAATTCACCTATTATCAACACCTCACACTTAAAGCTTTGCTCGTCCTCGAGCAAGTTGAACCACACTTCTAGGCCTAATCGTTCAATGCATTACCCAGTTTTATGTCACACTCGCCATTATGAAAGAACAACCTAAGCAGTGCAACAGCCACATCTCAGATGAAGACTCTAATGCCATGCCACACACATGCTTACTCTAGCTACTCTAAACAGAGGTGAAAACTTGCTTTTTCTTCCTGAGTCACATGCCCTCACATCACTAAATTGAGAGAAGTACCACATATACAAAATCAATCACAAGGAACTATAGATAGAAAGAATTCACTCACTCTCAGCAAAGAACATTCATGTGCCACACAGATACACCATAAGCTTGCCCTTTGTGTACTACTCTACTAATCGAGTTGTTTTAGTCTAAAATCAAGAGATCTTTATTTGGTTGTGATGTAAGCTAAGGGACGGGTAGGATATATTTGGGTATAGTGACTAACCTCCCTAAGCACCTTTAATATATTCTTCCTTTATTCCAATTTTCATGTTCAGCCCAGTCATCCTTCCACACTTGTTTCATAAGCTACCCCCACTTTTCTAGGTGCAACTGGCTTTTTTTTGCTATTCACTATTTTAGCACCACCTATTTACAAGGTCCTTCTTCTATATTTCAATATATATTTTTCTCTTTTTTTTTTTCAACTACCATTGCACTATTCAAGTATTTTCCTGAATTCCTTATCCTAGTCCCTTCACCCAACACTTTGACTTTTACATGATCTTAAACAATTCAAGTGTTTCTAGGAGGCAAAGGGTCAAACAGTCAACCTATTCAACACATGGATGTAGGTTATTACAAGGTTATCAAAGAATCAAGCTTAAGCTCAGAGGGGTTAACTATGGTAATACGTACAGGTGGATTTATAATTAGACTGGTTACACAAAGAAATGCCTCAATCATCTCTAAGACCAAAAAACTTCTATTTCGCTTAGCAAACACACCGGGCAACTTCTAGGTATCGCATGCAAGCACAGAATACAGGTAATTCCTCACACACACTTGGCATGTAACTCATTCCGAATTAGTTCGTCAACACACTCACATGAGCGTTCAAGTAAGACAAGGTGTGCACAATTAAGGCATAATTTATGAGTCTACAAACGAGCCTAGACGTCGCACCCTCAAGTCCGTTTAGTTATTAGCAGGTGTGTACATTACAGGTTGCATTCTTGCCCTTAACCATCCTAGTCCAAGAGAGTCTTTAGAGTCCTAAAAGTATCAAAAAGAAAAAAAATCTACCTAACCCGGTTTAAGAAAAGCCCTTGGAAAAGAACCGTGGTCAAAAGAAAAACCAAGGGGGAATTATTACACTACCTAAAAATACAAAAAAATAAAGAAAATCTAAGTGGACTATTTCCCTCAAGAGTACTGTCCAAGTGGTCCGTCCTCAAGAAGAGTCCCTTAACCCTTTTTTTTTAATTCCGACTTTGACCCTCAAGAGACCCGGCGACAAGTGTCCGTCGTAGCGCCAAGTTAGTTACTTGTAAGATGATTACATCCAATTATATACAACAACGCAGCTACAGAACTACAACATACTTAATGTATATGTGCACTACAATACATCACAAAAGCAAGTCTCCCATCCCACACTTAAAATAATGGCATGTCCCCGTGTCATATCACAAATAAAGAACAGAAAGGTAAGAAGACTTCCCTGAGCATCAGTCGGAGTCGAAGATAGTGCTGGGGTCCACATGACAAGCTCTCCCCAAAGCACAGAACCACGCCATCATGTGGTTCTCAAATCTGGTATGTCGCTGAGACATAGCATCTATACGAACATGTATGCCATCAACTGAGGTGTGAAGGTCTTCCAGCTCCTCCTCCACAGAACGCAACATAGGCCGGATGGACTGTGATCTAGAGAATCATACCCCAGTGTGGGGTCTCCGAGAGGATCTGGCTCCATCATAGGATCTCATGGAGGGTGCCATGGGTGCTGGGACGTCATCCTCATCATCAATCTCAATGGTCGTGGGTGCATCTCTGCCTACTGTGATCCTAGAAGTTCTGAATGGTGTTTTTGCAGGCAAGGTTCCATCTGTAGGACTAGTGGGGACACCCTTTAGCAGACACAATCTCGTCACCAATGAGGGGAAGTAAAACCCCTTAGATTGTAGAGATGATCGAAGGATCATTTCATCACCAATAAGTCGCGCCGCATCAAAGTCTCGCTTTGTGACAAAGCACTACACTAGTAGAGCCCGTAGGTGGTTCACATCTGTCGTGTTGCTTGTGGACAAGAACCGGCTGCAAATGATGGTAAACCAGCACTTGGAAGGACTTGGAGTGGAGGGTAATGTTTTCCTGTATCCAGGTTGGTTGACAATCTGCGCATATTGTTGCAATCATAGTGTCCCAAGAGACCCTTGGGCGTCATGGTAATGATCAATGTCACCATTAAACTGGGGCAACTGCAACACCTGGCGAATCTTCCGAATTGAGGCATCCACTATCCTGCCCCGCACAATCACCTCTCAGCCCAAATATTCCGAGCAGTTCGCATAGAACTCCCGGACCATCATCGGATTAGCCGTCTCAGGCTCATCAAACAAAAATTCCATCGAATTTCCTCATACATGTCTGGACTTTCCATACGGAGGCAGCGCGGTCATTAGCAATCTCAGGGACAAAGGTTTTGGTGGCCTTAGCATGAAATGCGTCCTCTGCCCCCTGATACTGGAACCTGGTTTCATCATATGTTGGCCCGTGGGAAGTGCTTGCCGAGCCTCTTTGCCTTTTTCGGGCCATAGTACCTGCAAACAATTCAGGGCGACTATCAGATGCATCTTTAAATATGCCATTTGGATGGTTACTCAGACTTCGCCACCCGACGACACCAAAAAGTTTTCATTGGCCAAACAATGTCGGGATACCCAATTAGTAAGTTGCCCAAAATGGACAACTTCTACTACTACCTCACACCACGATCAATTTGTCAATTCCTCCAACTAATACCCCACACAACCCTCACCAGTGAAATATGTCAACTGCCACCACCACCACCAATTAAGAAGAGCACAAAGTGCTCCAAAATCTACAACACACCCCTAATTTTCGGCCATTTAGGCCCCTCCACCAAGCTTCACCCTAAAAACGTTTGTTAGGCCTCCAAACATACTACAAATCCCCCACAAGTTAAGCATATTGAAAACCCAACCATCTAAGCATCAAGTATAGCCAAAAGAAGCAAATAATAGAGAAAAACAAAGAAAAAATAAATTTTTTACACTACAACACAACATAGGGTTAGTGAAAACTAAATTACACTAAGCTATGTGAAGAAAAGAGAAGAGAAGAGAAGAAACTTACCTTGGAGACGAATGGAGTGAGTTGAAGAAGAAGGAAGTTGGGGGATATTGGGGATTTAGGGTTGGGGTTGTGAGGAAGATGAAGAAGAGGGAAATAGAGAGAGAAGAGGTAATAGGGAAGGGATGGGGAGTTTTTGCCGTGGGTGTTGGGGGGAATGAAGGGGGTTAGGTTAATTAAAAATGGGGGGGGGGGGGATAAAAAATAAAAAAAATTCAAAAACTTACCTGACCTGGGCCCGATCTGGGCTGCCGCAGTCCTACCGCAGTTATGCTGGGACCACGGTAGACCAGGTTCAGAGAAGGTGTATGACTGCGGTCCTACCGCGATTACGCTCGGACCGCGGTAGACAAGGTTTAGAGGATGTGTTTGACCGCGGTCCAGCCGCGGTTACGCTGGGACCGCGGTCTGGGCGTTTTCCGGATACTAATTTTTTTTTATTTTTTTTTATAGAAAGTTATACATTATACTTACAAGAAAATTTGTGGGTTGCCTCCCACGCAGCGCCTGATTTAACTTCGCAGCACGACGCAAGTAGTTGAGCTCTTACTCCTCATTCTAGTATTGGGGTCTTTTAAATTGGTCACCATTGTATCCCCTTTATCTGCAGCGATTCCAAGGTAATGTTTCAACCTTTGTCCATTGACGGAGAATTTGTTTGTCCCGTCTTCCGACTCAATCTCAATAGCTCCACTTGCAAACATTTGCACCACTCTTAATGGCCCAGACCATCGGGATTTTAACTTACCCAGAAACAATCTCAACCGTGAATTGTACAATAGTATCATGTCACCCGGTTTAAAGTCTCTGTCCACGATGTGCTTGTCATGCATTTTCTTCATTCATTCCTTGTAAAGCCTTGTGCTTTCAAAGGCTTGATACGAAATTCTTCCAGCTCATACAGCTCCGTCAATCGATTTTGTCCAGTTGCTTCAGGATCCATGTTCAATTGTTTCAGCGCCCACCAAGCACGATGTTTTAACTCCACAGGTAGGTGACAGTTCTTCCCAAATTCCAACTTGTATGGTGACATACCTTTGGTGTTTTGAACGCTGTTCTATAGGCCCAGAGTGCGTCATCCAGCTTCTTTGCCCAATCAGCTCGGGTGGCATTCACAGTCTTTGTTAGTACACTCTTAATCTTCCTGTTGGACACCTCAACTTGCCCACTGGTCTGGGGCTGGTAGGGAGTATCCACCTTGTGGTGCACATCATACTTAGCAAGTAATTTCTCGAAGGCTCTATTGCAGAAGTGAGTGCCTCTGTCACTGATGATCGTTCTTGGTATCCCAACCGGGTGAATATGTACTTTTTCAAAAATCCGACCACCACTCGTGTATCATTGGTGGGCAAGGCTGCAACCCATTTAGACACATAATCCACCGCTACAAGTATGTACTTAATGCCGAATGAGCTGACGAAGGTACCCATGAAGTCAATCCCCCAAACATCAAACACCTCTACTTCTTGAATTGGTTTCATTGGCATCTCATGGCGACTGGAAATGTTTCTCGTCCTCTGGCATTCATTGCAGCCCTTTACCCAGAAGTGTGCATCTCTAAGCACAGTTGGCCAAAAGAATCCGGCCTCCAGCATTTTCGCAGCTGTTCTGACCCCTCCAAAATGTCCTCCATATGTTGATGCATGACAAGCCTGCAAAATTGAAGATTGTTCTATCTCGGGGACACACCTCCGAATAATGTTATCAACATATATTCGAAACAAATGGGGTTCGTCCCAATAATACATGTGGCAATCACGAAAGAACTTTTTATTTTGGACAGGCAAAAGGTCATAGTGAACAATATCGCAGGCCAGGTAGTTTGCAAAATCTGCATACCATGGCGCGTCCTCAAGACCGACTGCGAGTAGCTGCTCGTCTAGAAAGGTTTCCAAAATCTCTTCGACCTCGACTGATTTTTCAGCTCCTTCAAGTCGTGATAGATGATCAGCAACTTGATTTTCAGTGCCATTACGGTCATGAATTTCGAGGTCCAATTCTTGCAATAGCAGCACCCAACGAATTAGGCGCGGCTTAGACTCCTTTTTCTCAATGAGGTACCTGAGAGCTGCATGGTCAGTATACACAATTAGCTTGAAACCAATCAAATATGATCGGAACTTGTCAAAAGAAAACACGACTGCCAACATCTCCTTCTCCATCACAATGTAGTTGAGCTGTGCACCGCTTAGCGTTCATCTTGCATAGTAAATCGGGTGCATCAGCTTATCTTTTCTCTGCCCCAAGACTGCTCTTATAGCGTAGTCGCTTGCATCATACATGAGCTCAAATGGTTGCTCCCAGTCGGGCGCAACAATGATGGGTGCAGTTATCAACTTCTTCTTCAGTTCCTCAAATGCCAACCTGCAATCATTAGAAAACACGAAGAGCTGATCCTTTTCAAGGAGTTTGCATAATAGGTTAGCAATTTTGGAAAAGTCCCTTATGAAACGCCGGTAGTACCCGGCGTTACCAAGGAAACTTCTCACCGCCTTGACTGAAGTGGGCGGTGGTAACTTCTCAATCACGTCAACCTTAACACGGTCAACCTCAATACATTTTCTGGACACTTGATGTCCCAGGACTATTCCTTCTTGTACCATAAAATGGCACTTCTCCCAGTTTAGCACCAAGTTTGTCTCCACACATCTTTTGAGCACTCTGCTTAAGTTGTGAAGACAGTCTTCGAATGAATCTCCCACCATGGAGAAATCATCTATAAAGACCTCCATAATGTCCTCCACCATATCTGTGAAGATGGCTAGGATGCACCGTTGAAAAGTCGTTGGTGCATTACAAAGCCCAAAGGGCATTCTCCAAAAGGCAAAGATGCCATACCGACAGGTGAAGGATGTTTTTTCTCTATCTTCAGGGGATATTGATATCTGATTGTATCCCGAATATCCATCTAAGAAACAAAAGTGCGACCTTCCAGCCAGCTTGTCCAACATTTAGTCAATGAATGGCAAGGGAAAGTGGTCCTTTTAGTGGCGGTGTTCAATTTCCGGTAATCCATACAGATTCTCCTGTCGACGCCCCCCCTTTCCCCCCTTCTTTTAAAAAAAGAAAGAAATCAGGTTTACGACATTATGGACAAAACAACTCTTATTCCCTTTTGAGGAATCGGGTTATGGATTTTGGAGAGTCGCCACCTAATGATTATAGTGCATTAGGAAACTTTAAAGAGAAGAAGCGATTTTGAAAGAAAACCAGAGTTCGGG
>MU727554.1:6055-17789 GCA_026770625.1 Nicotiana glauca
GAGCTTGGATTATAGACTCTTACCTTTTGGGAAGATGACCTAGGTGCCCTTCTTGACAAATCTTCAAGGTTTAAGCAAGATCTTTAGGAGAAATGTTGATGAAGAACCCCTTCTCCCTCTAGGACCCCCTTTTTCTCTCTAAATGTATCAGAAAATAGGCCTAAAATAAAGGGTAGTGTGTAATATATTGACATGGGTTCGGGTTATAAAAATAGAAAAATTAACCCTGCGATGCCAATTATGCTATAGCATAATGGACCGCAAAATGAACATGCGAGCCGCAAAATGCACCGCAAAATTGGTACCCAAAACTGGGCTACTCTGGTTCAATCTGCGACAGAAATTCGACCGCAGAGTTAAAAATGCGACAGGAAATGCGGTCGCAGATTTGACACAAGACAGCATTTTCCAGCCTTTGGTAATTTGATCATAACTTTGCGTAGGAATTTCCAAATGACGAACCGTTTGAAGAGTTGGAAACTAGACTCAAAGACCTTTCATTTGACATGTTATTCACCATATAAAACCTTATACATATTTAGATAGGCTCATTTAAAGTGGAGCCTTGTGCGAATCCATTTGAAATTTTTGCCTATTACGAAATTTTTCTCATTTGGCATACACTTGGGCTTCCATTTGGACCTCACATCACTTACCATAAGACTTATACTCATATTTACCAAGTCAAATTGATATCCACCATGTTAATAGCACATAAAATATAATAATTAACCTACGTGGCACCACGAAATCCTAGATTACTTAGCGAAATTTTCCGGGGCCTTACGTTCTCATACCCTATGAAGTATAATATAACCTTTGTCAAACTTTTCCTTTACTCTAGCCATAACTAATTCACTCGGACGCCCCAAACTAGAACAAACATAGCACCTAACTGTGCAATCAATTGCTCAAAGCAGACTCCCCCACTTGGCTCAAAGCCATAGATCGAGATACACTTAATAACTCATAACACTTTTACTTTATTAATGCCACAATACCATAATGAGATTATACTTAAATCATTTATAAGTTTATGAAAACACAGATCATCCAGTACTGTAAATCTTCTACAAATCTCGCATTCATCCCCACAACAGTTAAGCCCACTGTGTTAAGCGACCCAAAATTTCAAATTTCAATACGTACACTTGAATTACGCATGAGATCTTCTAACATACATATACGGATCACACCACTTCAGAACACTCCGCAGTAGATAACCCATCTTCTTTGCCTCAATATAACATTTCTGTGTACCTTCCAACATCATACACATTACACTGCCTCTTAGTCTTCCTGAGTCTGAACTCGTACTACAATATGAAATTTATTTCACCCAGAACCGAAAAACAAGAAAAGTTTGAAATTTATTTCACCCTGAACCGAAAAACAAGAAAAGGTCCTTCACATGCCCGTAACTCGGGGGTATACCTCAAATCACGATGGAATTCAAACACCTAATAGTTCTTCTATTATCCAGGAGACCTTCCTCGTCACCTCTATGTCACGTATACACATCTCGCAGTACTAACATACTCATCCCATGGCTATCCAGCCGTCACTTCCACTAATAAGGACAATAACGAACATATAAATTCAAAACAATTACTCAGACAATCATCACCTCGGTGCTCAAGTCATAGGCAAAGATCCGGCCTCAAGTCCTCCAGAATGGCCCAACATCTACTCACAGAGATCACATCTTGCCCCTCGATCGGGGAATCACAAGCCATCAAGGCACATCTGATACTGAGCGCTCATGCACGCAGACAAACGTGTGGAAGGAATTTCAAGAGTTTCTTTTCAAGCTGAATCAAGGACGCACGATAAGAATTTAAGAATGTGAAGTTTTCCTAAAGGTTCTGCAGCCTCTCGAGGATAAATATTGATGTCTCCGTACTGATCCGCGAGACTCTACTAAACCTGCTCATGACTCGTGAGACCTAGTAACCTAGGCTCTGATACCAACTTGTCACGACCCAAACCCCGCATTGGTCGTGATGACGCCTCTCGTAAAGACGAGGCCAACCAACTAACCAAACTCATCTTTTCAAAAATAGTTAAACATAAATAAACAACTCAAATATGACTTAATAGTATTAATTAGCGGAAAATTCAACCCAACACAGCCTAATCGGGGTGTCACAAGTCACGAGCATCTATCAGAATGTAAATCCACTACAAGGTCTAAAATATACAAAACCAAAATAATGAACAAAGGAGAGAAACATGGTGTTGCGAACGCTGATAGTGACCTCCTCAACTCATATAACTCTGCATCTGATCGGCCCAAAACCCGCTGCCGGGTGAATAGATACCTGCATCTGCACACGAGGTATAGGGAGTAAAGTGAGTACTCCAACTCAGTAAGTAATAAAGGTAAATAACAACTGAGCAGTAAGAAATCACATAAAGTAACCAACATGTTGTATAGAAGCGGGGTACAATCCTTTGAGAAAATAGTGCAGCTATGAAATCTTTGGAAATGTCTTGGCTCATTTTAAATCTCTTTAGAAAATGATCTTTCCAATAGTTACGAAATGATTTCAAAACAGTTAGTGCCGACAAGCATAGAAAATCCGCCCTCGGGCACAAATATTACAGCATAACAGGTAAAAAGCCAAGTAAATATGCAAGATGAGCACATAAAAGTTTGCCCCTCAGGCAATATCTCAAAATAGTACCAGCCCCTCGGGCTTACTCTCAGAACACTCTCAGCCCCTCGGGCTCTCTATCTCAAAACACTCTCAGAACAGTATAATATAGTAACCACTGCGACGTGCAGCCCGATCCACATCTCGCTGTGGCGTGCAGCCCGATCCATATATCATCGACGGTGCTCACTAGGGGTGTGCAGACTCCGGGAGGGGACCCTTACAACTTAAGAGCAATATCAAGCTACCTCGTGGCATATAAAATAAGGCCTAAAATCCTTCTCACGTCACTCATAAGGGCTGAAATCCTCCTAGCATCACTCACAAGGCCTGAAAGCCTCCTCACATCACTCATACGTCCTGAAAGCCTCATCACATCACTCATAAGGCCTGAAAGCCTCCTCACGTCACTTAAGAAACCTTTTGGCATATAAAGTTTCTAAAGCCCTCGGCCTCATATCAGTCAACATATCCTCACATATGGCCCTCGGCCTCACTCAGTTCGAAAATCATCACAAGCCCCTCAGGAATTTGTAAAACAGTAGTTCTCAGCCCAAAATATCATTGATAAATATCATTTATGTTTCAAATCTGAGTAAAGTTTGCTGAGTTTCTAAAACAATAGATATCAACATGACTGAGCTCAAATAATACGTCAAAACAGTGAGGAACCATTGATAAAATCCTCGAAGGGTTCAGATAATTGGCACGAAGCCCAAATATGGCAATCAACCTAAATCATGATAAAAACAAATAAGTTTCAATCAGATACGCGGTAAAATCATCAATCGGGATGGTCCAAGTCACAATCCCCAATGGTGGTCTACCCCACGCTCGCTATCCGGCGTGCAAGTCACCTCAATATAGCACTACATTGTGCAAATTCGGGGTTTCAAACCCTCAGGATATAATTTACAATCATTACTCACCTCGAACCGGTGAAATCTCTAGCTCGCGATGCCTTTGCCCCATAAATCGACCTACACGCGCGTTGAAACTATATAAAACCAAAACGAATACGTCACAATAAGCCAATGGAACAATAACCAATCGAAAACAATCAAAAAATATTTCAAATATCAAAATTGGCAAAACCCGAGCCCCGGGCCCACTTCTTGAAAGTCAGAAATTTTCACATCAACGGGTTCCTTATCTCGCCGCAAGTTCATACATGCCAAAAATTCTCAAATCCGACCTCAAATGGTCCCTCAAATCCCCAAATCAAATTTCAAAATCTCAAGCCCTAGTTTTTCAATATTAGGATTAATTCCATAAATTCAAAGTTAATCTCACATAATAATCATGTTTTAAGATCATAGAACTCACCTCCAATCAACCCCAGTCGAAACCCTCTTCAATTTCCGTCCAAAAGCTCTCAAGGATGCTCAAAAATGGTGAAAATTAACTTAGCCTCGCAGAACAAAAATATATTTAAAAGAACCCTTCTGCCCAGACCTTTTTCGCTTCTACGGTTAAATAACCGCTTCTGTTGCTTCCTCATATGCGGTTCTTCCCTCTGCTTCTGCAGAAAATAACTTACACCCAGGCCGCATATGCGGTCTAAAAGTCGTATCTGCGACTCCGCATATGCGGTCCCCAATGCGCATCTACGGTACAGCCTAGCCATCCCTTTTTTCGCTTATGCGATTCACCACTTGCATCTGCGGCGCCGCATCTGCGGTCCACGAACCGCAGATGCGAAAATACTAGAAGCACAAATTCATCAGCTGCAACAGATTTTCAACTTCTCCAATAACCATCTGAAATCACCCCGAGGCCCCCCGGAACCTCAACCAAAAGCACCAACACCTCCCATAACATCATCCGAACTTGTTCCAATCATTAAAACACCTCAAACAACACCAAACCATCAAATTACATCGAATTCAAGCATAAGTTCTTCCTAAACTTCCAAAACACGCATTCGATCAAAAACCCAACCAAACGATGTCCGAATGACCTGAAAAATTACACACACATCCCAAATTACTTAGTGAAGCTACAACAACACTCAGAATTCCATTCCGACCCTCTGATCAAAATATCACCTATCAACCGGAATTCGCCAATTCAAGCATAATTCTACACCAGACTTCCAAAATCATTTCTGATCACACTCCTAAGCCACAAATCATCTAACGAAGCAAACCAAATCATAAAACTCTGATCTGAGCTCATATACAAATAAGTCATCTCTTGAACAAACCTTTCAACTAAAACTGTTCTTTCAAATCCATTCCAAACCTTTCTGAAACCAAAACCAACGATCTACATTAGTCATAATACATAGCACGGGGCAAGTCATGCCTGTGAACTGGTGATCCAAGTGCAAAAGTTCAAAATGACCGGTAGGGTCGTTACACCACTGATCCAACGACTTTCTCCAATTTGAGTGTGTCAGAGTTCCCTAAGAGCCACATTGGGACACTAGGTAGTGCTCACACCTAAATTGTATCACCAAAATAGGGACAGGTGCAGTGTGGAAGGGCCAGCCCTCAAATGTCCAAGTTCAGAGGGAGCTTAATGGGTCGCAAGGCATGGCTCACAATAGGGGGGCAAAACTTAAAGTCTAAGAGAGAGTGCAGGTGAAGAAATAGAGTTTTGAGGGGATAAAGGAGAGGGAAACAACCACAAAAAAAGTTACTAACTTCAAGCAAATGGAGCTTAGGGGGTAGGGAAGTTTCAAAGAGACTATGCTTGGCAAGGGTAAGCTTCGGGCATGAACAACAATGGAGATGCTGGCATGCCTATAAGCCTACCGGAACATACAATAGCAAAGAATCATAGAGGTTAAGATCCCAGGGATCAAGCTTGAGTCATGGACAGTAATATCTTGTATTGTCATGCCTCCAACAAAGCATACCATCACACACATTAAGGGTAGGGGTTTAGGATTCATGGTAAATTCATGGAGAGGCAGAAAAGAAATTCTAGCAGGCTAAATCAAGTACTACACTGAACAGCAGTAATAGACAAACAAGAGGATAAAGGTATTAAATAAACACATTGTTATGGTGCTGGAAACCTTAATCCGAACATACCAGTTTTAAAGAGCAAGATACAGTAAAAGCAAGTAGTAGGACTTGAAGGCAAGCCACAGTACAAGTAACAAAAGAGAATAGTTTTTTAGTGTGAGTGAGTTCAAAAACTAGTGTTCATGTGTCTTGTGTCAATGCAAAAGCCAGGTATTTATAGTGTGAAAACAGGCAGAAAATAAGGCAAGAAAATAATAATGGAACTGTGTATCAATTAAAAATCAATCAGTATAAGAACTTCCTTTAATTAAGGAGTTTAAACTTAAACGGTAATGGGCAAAAAACTTTTAAGGAAAGAAATCATGTAAACATCTTGTGCACAGTAGGCAATTAAGGGTAAATACATAGGCGTTTAACTAAGGGAAGAATTAATGAAGAATCTCTTAAATACATGATTAACCAAATAAGGTAAGAAATAGAATAAACCAACCAATACATAGTAAATCAAGGGGTCAGGGATTTGAAATTATAAATAAACCAAGTCAAAAATAAGAGAACCGAAAGGCTAAGGGAAAGTTCTCAAATCAACCAAAGAATCAGGGAAATCAGTAAAACAAGGAAAGAATCAATCAGACTTACACAAGGAGGTCTGAAATTAGTTCCAAATTGAAGGTCATTTTAGATTGAAACTCAGCATATAAAATAGTATATAAGTATTAAGCAGGCAAGGCTGAATTTAGGACAAAGAGAAATAGCATATAGTAGCAAACACAGGTAGTCACATAGGTCTATTTCAGTTACTCAGTAATAGAGAAGAGAAAGTATCAAATAGCATTACAAAGCGTCAAGTAAAAGACCTTTTTTTGAAAATATTGTCGAGTTATACTGATAGCAGGTAATCAAAACCACATAAGGCAACAGAAGTTGAAACAATGATTTTGAAACTCAATCGAGTAATAGATGAAGCAACTTCAGAAACTAGAATAGGTATAAAGAAAATAGGGTTTTGAAACCAAAAAAGTCCATAGATGAGGAACAAACTAATCACATAACAAATAGTATCAACACTCGGATGAAACCCAAAATCTAGGATTTTCCCCATCAATAGAGTATATAGATGAAAACAAGAAAATCAGGCAGAAATACTAACGAAATAAGTTCAGAAATCTTAAAAAGTAACTAAGACTTTTAACATGCATAATCTAGTAGAAGAACAACATAAAGAAACACAATAGAAGAACAACATAAGCAACACAGTAGAAGAACCACATAAGAAACATAGTAGAAGAACAACGTAAGAAACATAGTAGAACAGGTTTAAAAATAAGAAGAGTTTTGAAATAAAGTAAGAAAAACCCTAAATCAAAAAAGACAAAGGTTCTGAAAGTAAAGTTTTGAAAGAAACTATGAGAAAACGTTTAGGAGCTTAAAGAAAACACAGATCTACAACGGATCTAAGAGAATCAGAAGAACCTTGAAGGTTAGGGTTTCAAAAGAACCCAAATGGTGAGAAAGTCTTTGGAATGTCATTGATCTAAGCAAGAGAAACCAGGAGTCAGGCTTGAATAATCATGGCTGGACGGAACAAGGTCAGAGATTGCCGGAAACGGCATAGCACTGAAATGGACCAAGGTCTGGACCAATCTTCTTCAAGCTCTGGTCTAGAAACCGTAATAATCGAGCATGTTAGAGTTGTAGGAGGCAGGTACAGGCCTTTAATAACTTTGGAAGCCATGGATTCAGGCGATTTGGGTGGTGGTAAAAGGCGGCGGCTAGGTTTGAGAGAGAATTAGAAAGATGGGGGATTCAAAGGCAGCTATTAGTGAGAAATGGTTAGGGTATGGGGGGTAATGGGAAATTAAAAAGGAAAGATTAAAGGGTGGTCGTTCATCATTTTGATCAACGGTCTGGATTGAATGGGGATCCGGGTGGGTTATTTTAAAAGCATCGTAGGTTGGGTAGACTAGGATTTGGGTCAGGGTAATTGGTTTTTAGAATTGGGTTTAATTAGGGGTTGATTTGGGGCTACAATTGAAATAAACGGGGCTAGTATTTAAATAGCCACTTTTTCCTTGTTTAATTTTATAAAATACTAAAATAACTTTTGGAAATAAATTAAAGACACTAAAATGATTAATAATACATAATTATGAAATTAAAAATACTGGAATCAATTTAATAATTATAAACATAACTAAACCTTAAAAGAGGTTAATATTATAATTATATGCAATTTAGCTTTTAAAATACTAAATAAATTTATAAAAATATGCAAAAATTGTGTTAGATATATTTTAGTATAGGTATAATAATCCTATGAATAAATCACCAAAAATATATTTTTGGGAGTAATTATTTGGGTTTTCCTTATAAAATAGTGCAATAAATTAATTTAAAAATCTTTTAAAAATTAAGGAAAAATAGTAAAATATTGGGACATATTATATATGCATATACATGCTAATTTGAAGGTATTTTTCATATTAAAATATATAAGAAAAAATTAGGTATCAACAGCAACTTCATTCATCATCTTTTGTTGTTTCGGGCCAATCCGATCCTTAACCCCTAAACTTTTTTACGTGATTGCAGGTCGAAGCGCTTTATAACCAGGACCTCACCCAGTATCAGGATGAGGTGATCCATCTCAAATGTAAGAAAGCCATTTTAATCGAACATGTTATTCATCCCTTGTTCTCACTATTATTTGAGCTTTCGCGGGATTCTATTACTTTTAACTCCTTGGGTCCTAATTCGTGCAGTTTGAGAAGGAGAAGATTTTATTGAGAGGGGAGCTTAGGTCCAAGGATGATGAAATCCTCGAGCTTAGTCGCCGAGTGGATGGGGTGGTTTCTGAAAGGGATAGCCTTAGAAGGAAGGTCACCTCGATTGAGCGTCCGCTCCAGGATGCGGCGGAGGATAGTGGAAAGTTCTAGAGACTTCATTCCGGGCTGCTGGCCACACTACTTAGGATCGGAGCTGAGGCCGAGGCACTTGTATCTTTATACGGGGAATGAGCGGTCGCTGAAGATTCTTATGTTGAGAGGACCTTTGAAGGGGGAGACCCAGCTTTACCTCGAGCTGTGAGCCGCGCTTGGACGGACCTTCAAAGGTTAACCACCGAGGATGCATTGGAAGATAGCTCGAGCGATGTTAAAAATGGGGGCGGATCTCTGGAGAGAGGGGACATCGTCGATAAGGGACCGCTGATGGATTCGTAACTGCCTGGATATGACCTTTGAGGCCGTCAATTACGCAATAGTTTTAGGGTGTGTTGTTTTTTCCCGTTGATCTCCCCATCTGTATATGGTGCTTTTATTTTGGCATATGTATAAGGAGATATCTCGTGACTTTGTCCCCCTTATTGGCTAGAGAATTTTGAATCTGCAGTGTAGCTTTGTGGCCCGTTTAGGCTGGTTGATGTGGTCTCTAATGTGAGATGTTGCGGGGGGTCTCGCGCCTTTGCTCAATCATTTGGCGTTGAGTCTTCGAGTCATATTTGTCCCGAGTTTTACTGATTTCCGCTTTCCTCTACGATCAGATGGTGGTGTTTTTTTTCCTGTGTCTTTGGGCATTCACAGTTTTCACCTATTCTGGGTCCAGTCTCTGAGTCGCGTTTTGAGTCGAGTTTTATTTAGCCCTCAAGTTTTCTCTTGCATGCATGGGTGGATGATGATGGCTCTTTTAGCTTTGGGATGAAGTGACCTTACGAGCGCGTGGCCTGGAGATTTAATTTGGCTAACAATGGTATCGTTTGGGTCGTGCCCTTAAGCACATTGCGATTTAATTGTCCTCGGGTCCAGTCTCTGAGTCGCATCACGATTCGAGATATGATCAACCCTTAAGTTTCCAACATTCTCTGGCCGACGATAGTTGCATTTTTGCCATTCCCTTAGGCATCTTTCAATTTTTGGGTCCAGTCTATGAGTCATGTTATTATTCGAGCGGTAATCGACCCTTAGATTTCATTGAGATTCCGGTCAGCAATAGTGGCATTTATGCGGTGCCCTTTGGAATATTGCAATTTTTTGGGTCTAGTGTCCGAGTCGCGTTCTGACTCGGGCTATGATCGACCCTCAAATTTCCATGAGTTTTCGGCCGGCAATTGTGGCACTTATGCCATTTGGTCAATGAAACCTTTTAGTATGTGGCCATAGGCTTGCTTAGTTAACTATTTTGGATCCGGTCTCCGAATCGGGTTACCATTCGAGCTCACTTTAATCCTCAAGTTGTGAAATAATGGCTCTTATGCTATTTGGTCGTAGAAACCTTTCAATATGAGGCCCGTAGGCTTGCTTAGCTGGCGACAATGGCTATTACACTGTTTTAACCCATGGGCTTTTTAGTAGGCTTTGTTTCCGCTTGTTAAGGTCTTTTATAATATTTTTGCTTGACGCGTTAATGGTTCTAGAAGAACCTCTATTTCAAGTCGTTGTTGGTGTTGCTTTGAGCACCTCGTAAGGTTTATAGCTCATACGTCAAGTGAATCGACGCTCTTGCGATTTGGAAATGTGACTAATGAATTTATTGCTATAAAATAGCCAGAATAATGTGACTCGGGGACGCCCAATTGTCACTAAAAATACTCTGAATATACTTCGGAAAGAACCAAGTAAAATAGGCTTCCCTCAACAGGCAAAAAACGAGCTCCAACCAATATATGCACATTTTACTGAGTCTTATCGCCTATATAAGGGGGAATCGCCCCACCTTGTATAGGACGGATGTCGCTCCACTTCTCTAATAAGCAATAATATCTCTCTCTATCTCTTTCTTCTATGTTAACTGTGTTCTTCGACCCCGAGGTTACCCTAGCATTTCATTCTACTTCGTTTGTTCTTCGTCATTTAGCTCAAGATTGATGGTATAAAGCCTTGTATACACACACTTATCTGTTATGCCCTTCCCGACTACCCTCGCTAATATTACCTTCGAGAGACCCGAGGTTGGCTCAAGGTTTGGCTGCTACGTATCTACTGGCTTGTTCTAAGCCCGGGAATGCCCCCTTACTGGTTCGATTGTTATTTTAACTAGCTTGATCCTTACTATCTTACTCCGTATTTAATGCTAATCATCCTTCCAAACTAGCTCGGGAATAGATCATGTATTTTTAGAATCCTATATATAAATTTAATTGTTGTTACCATTTTCACGGTAAACAGTTTGGTGCCCACCGCGGGGCTAAAAATAATAGTGATTATTTTCTTGCTAGTTTCGTCACTTAAATGCATGATATCTCTTACACTTTTTCTTGCCCAAGATCTCCGCTTTCAGGACCGGACATTCTGCTCGATCGGCGAAATGAGAAGCAGAGATCTCAAGAGCAACGTGGGAGGGGAACCAAACAACCTGAAGTCCGACGCAGCCCTAGGCCCAGTCCTAGTGCAAAAAGGAACCCCCAATATGATATTCACATGATTACCGGGGGAATGATGATCCCCAGCGCCCTGTATCCAAGCGGACAAAAACATTCGCTACAGATGGATCGACGCGGCGACTCTTACCCGAAAAAACCCTCATATTCGTGGAGGAGGACCTCAAGGCCGTGGAAGAACAACAACATAATGACACACTGGTGATCTCGTTTCTCTTAAACAACTCAAGAATAAAGCACGTACTCGTAGACCCGAGCAGCTCGGCCAACGTAATCAGGTCCAGAGTGATAGAACAACTGGGATTGCTCAATTATATTAACACTGTTCCAAGAATCCTCCACGGTTTCAATATGATCGGGGAAGAAACAAAAGGAGAAATCACCCTCCCAATCAACACATCTGGCACGACCCATAGCACCAAATTTTAGGTCATCGATGGCGACATGAGGTACAACGCTTTGCTTGGTAGGCCTAGGATACACGATATGAGGGCAGTGCCCTCAACCTTGCACCAGGTGGTGAGATTCCCCGCAAAAAATGGCATCACAATAATACATAGAGAACAACAGACGACAAGAGAAACGTTCGCGGTTCACAATGAGCTATTAACTTCCACACAATCGGTCTCAAACAAAGAAAAAAGAATGTAAATCATCGGAGATGACGAGGAGGATTTCTTCGCCGCCTGAATCTTCGTCGCCCCCGAAGAGTCAGACACGACCAAATC
>MU727555.1:0-18274 GCA_026770625.1 Nicotiana glauca
GAATTATTATCCGTGGCTAATTAATATAAACTCGCTCATATTTGTGAAATCATGAAATACATTGGATCGTTACTTAAGTGTAATTCCCGATGCATTCATACTTGTAGCCATTGATAATTTTACTTGCTTTCTAGGTTAGTTTATATTTCCGCATTTAGATAGAAAACCCTTTTCAAACCCAAATTCTTATCGTTTGGCATTGCGCGACTAGCGATAATTTTCTTACATTCCTAATCGCCTATACATTGTTCTCTGTGGGATTCGACCCCGACTCATAGTTGAGTAAATTATATTGCTGCGATCGTATCTATTGCTTTTTAGCGGTGGATTTGGACGTCACCATCATCGACTATGCAATCTTTAGTCAGATTTAGAAAACCAGGCATGCAGAATGTACGTCATAAGTGGCCAAACTTACTCAATATGATGGAAAATTACACACCAGCTCTGCAATAAACTAAAGTTCTGTGGGATTATCCTAGTGAAGGATAGATAAACGTAAACACTTATGGGGCTTTGAGGGGCAACCCAGGCAGAAGTGATATTGGCTATGCACTGAGGAATGAAGAGGGGGATGTCATATTTGCTTGTGGAAAGGAAATCCAGGAAGGGACAAACACAACTGCAGAAGCAAGGGAAATGCTGGAGGAATGAAATACTGTATAGAGAATGAGTATGTGCTAATCGAACTACATACAGATTCAATGCTACTTAAGAAGGTCTTAGATGGAAAGTGGATTGTTCCATGAAGTATTGCTGTGGAAGTGGAGGAGATGAAGGAGTTGATGAATAGGAGCAATGTAATAGTGTCCCATACTCTCAGCGAAGGTAATAGCTTAGCAGACTATCTGGCTAACTATGCATTTGATCAGGGAACAATTAAAGCTCATAATTTCTGGGAGCTAGACACTCAAGGAAGGAAGATTGTGAATGATGATAAATCAAGATGCTCTTATACGCATGTAAAAGTGATGAGAAGATAAGAGAGGAAGTGGTAACAAGGTGGAGGAGAATAGTGATAGTAGTGGGAGGTTTGGAAAGGAGAGCCACAAGGAGTCGACACATTGGTCAGCAGGAACTGATGCTTCAAAAATCATTACTACACCAACGGAGTTACAAGGAAAGGATGCACAAATGGTTGATGCAAGGCATAGGTAGTACGTGGCATCCACCCTTGATAAGAACTCACAAAATAAAGCATAAAACTCACAACTGGAGTAGGATTTCTTTATTAGAAAACACAAGGCGTACAAAAATTACAACATGCACATGGGGTACACTTTGTACACATTTCTGGGATTTACAAACAATATGGTGCAGACCATGTGACATCGAAGACAAGATGGGCACACCCACGTAGCTCTTTAATTTTTTAAGAGCACGCTTGGAACACTGGTCATTGTGCTCGCATGCTTCCTTAGGAATTCCATCTCAAAAGCCTTTGGGAGGAGGAAATAAGGGCATTTTTTTTTCTGACAAAGTTTGCTCTTTTGAAGGGGTTATCTATGACCTACATTGTGCTACAGTATCTGTGAGATGGCATGCAATTTGAATGCATCTAGGAGAACGCATGACTTCTAGAAAAGCTGGACAACTTCTATTAAAAGATAGCATGCATCTAATTGGTACACAGCTGGACATTGGTTGGGCAAGGAGCTACAATAGATGGGAGCTACAAGATACAAAAGAGTTAAAGGTTTTGGACTTCCAACAAACATGCTGTAGAAAAATTGAAATTGAGGAAAAGGTGGAAGGAATGCACGCATGGGAATCTTCTGCAACAATGCACTATTATTTTATGCAATTATTAAGAGTGATATCAGCTTTTCATGAACTCTCATTCGACAATGAAACATTAGGTGGCACACCTATTGGACACCACATTACACATTACACGTCTAAAGTTTTTGAAATTGGCAAGCATGCTTTTTATTGCACATGCTCAAAAGGTGCAGCGATAATCAATTCAAAGCCTGGAAGGACAATCTACCAGATCACTATTGGGAAAGCATGCTTTGGCCATTCTGGACATGGCGCATTTATGGGGAACTCCCCATGCAAGTGAAGGCATGCGTCTGAACATGTGGACATCATTCGAGAAAAGCTGGAAAAGGCATGCTGCATTCGAGAAAAGTTGGAAGTTTTGTGTAGCTGGTTGGCCACTGAAATGAAAGAATTTTGAAATATGGTATGTACTTCATGCGTGAGTGCATATATTAATGCTGCAGTTGCAACTAAAAGGATCGAAGGATGCATTGGGATTTCATTTATCCACAGAACAGGCGTGGGCGCAAATGCCAAGAATTATTAACCATGGTGTAGTCATGTAAGTTGGACAAATTGAAAAAGCTATGGTTGAAATAAACATTGTGTACATCTGGAAAATAGGCGAAAAAGTACACAATTAAACAATAAATATTACACACGTGGCTGCTAGGGTCGAGGATTATGTTCAATGCATTGGACATCTATACTGCACATGGACAGGCTGGTTCTCTAAGCATCTGGAGAATTTGAATATAGAAACTAGAATCAAGGAAGACGGCTGGTTCGAAGATCAAAGAGCAACCAAATTTCATACTTAAATGACAGACAAGGAACACATGGGCAGGCAGTTTTTCACTAACGTAGTTTGCTCTTTTGCAGGAGTCGGTACTGTGGCTATGCCTCACCTTGTGAGGAACCTGCAATTGGTGCTATTAGCACAGTGTGCTCATTCCATTGCAGGAGAATCACAAATGAGCATAAGTATAGCAGCTTGGATAGGAAGGAGCAATGACAAGGCCCAGGCTCAGCTGCAATTTCATGGACGCAGCAAAATTTTGTCGAGATTTTCGGGTAATGTAGCTGCAGTATTGAACAGATGCCAAACGCAGCTTCAGATCTCTATTGGCCAGGGATCATTCTTCACAAAGAGGGAAATTTTGGTTGCAATTTGCGGATAATCACACAACACAATGGGCTGGGATCACCACACTCCATCATAGCAGGACATACCAGGAAAGAATGCATGAGAGGACAATTACAAATACACAAGAAGAAAGCTAACAAAAAAGAGTGCAAATATAAGGCAAATGAGCAGCGGGGCAAATGATCAGTAATTGGACAACATTAGGGTAGTTACTTCATTAAGGAGAAGAAGAACACATCAGTGCTACAATGGGTAGCCCTACCATGCAATGGACAAAGTGGAAAAAATATGCATTTATGGACAATTACTTAGCTTGGCTAGCTTTTAATAACCATTTTAAACCAAATGTGATATCGAAGTTGAGCTTAATACTCAATGACGATAATAGGTATCATGAACACGTCAAAGTTTATTTCTTTCATTATGTTAGACCCCCAGACACTGTATTTTATTTTTCTTTTACTTTATATGAAAATTAGCCCTGGGCGATTGCCTATGAGATTTCCCGAAAAAAAAGAACACCCACTCAAAACCAATAGTTTGGTATATCAAGTTTTACCAATTTTTCATTCAAAAATCCAAAATTTAAAGATGAATTCATGATTAGATTAGTGGATTTTAAGTATAAGGGAGTAGAGAATTGTTACCCAATCGTTACCCTCGAAAACCCCTCGAAATTGCTCCCAAGCTTGTATTTTGATAAAAATGGCTAACCCACATTTTTTGAAATGTTAAATACTGTCCTGCACTTTAATGCATCGCGAACGCGGAGGTGAGCTCGCGTTTGCGAAGAAGAAAATTTAAAGATGCCAAAGTTACCCTTCGCGATCGCGATGGGTAGAATGCGAACGCAAAGGTCTGGGGTCATGAAGCTACGAGAACGCGACACCTGTGTGCGAACGCAATGAAGGAAAAATGTAAAGTCCAGGAGCTGCTCTATGCGAACGCGAAGCAGCATCCACGAACGCGATGGGGAAAAAGGCGAGGCTACGCGAACTCCTGGAGTGTATGAGAATGCGTATAAGGAAAACTGCCCCCTCCAGGATTACACTAGGCGAACGCGTGAGAGGGGTTGCGAACGAGAATAATAAATTAGTCAAGGCTACGCGAACGCGATGAGAGGTACGTGAACGCGAAGAAGGATCTGGGACCTGCAACTGCTAAAGGATTTTCTGCAATATTCACAACTCCAAAATGCTCCGTTGAGCATCCGAAACACATCCAAGGCCCCGGGACCTCAACCAAACCTACGTACATATCCCATAACAGTGTTCAAACTTGTACCAATCCTTAAACCACCTAAAACAACGTCGGAAACTCGAATTAAACAAGGATTTGATCCTAAGAACTATGAATTTCATCAAAACACGCTTTCGATAAAAAACCTAACCAAAACACGTCCGAATAACCTGAAATTTTGCACAAACATCCTAAATGACATGAAAGAGCTACTGAAACTTCTGGAATTCCAATCCGACTCTCGGATCAAAAACTCACTATCGGACCAGAAACTTCAAAAATTCAAACTTCGGCATTTCAAGCCTAAATGAGCTACGGAATCCCAAAATACATTCCGAATACACTCCCAACCTTGAAATTACCTAACGGAGCTAACAGAACCATCAGATTTCCATTCCGAGGTCGTCTTCATGCTGTTCCAACTATGGATCATTTTTCAACCCTTAAGCTCTCATTTAGGGACTAAGTATCCGAAAACTCTCCGAAACCCAACACCGAACGTCCCGGCAAACCAAAATAGCAGAAATGAACTTAGGGGAAGCAGTTAATAGGGGATCGGGGAATTAATTCTTAAGACGACCGGTCGGGTCGTCACATCCTCCTGCACTTAAACTTTTGTTCTTCCTCGAACGAGCATAGAGAACATACCTGAAGTAGTGAAAAAATGAGAGTAACTGTTACACATATCCCGCTCGGTCCCCCAAGTCGCCTACTCGACTGGCTGACCCCGCCACTGAACCTTCACTGAAGTTATGTTCTTTGACCTCAAACTTCTGATTTGCCTATCCAATATAGCCACCGGCTCCTCAACATAGGATAGATCCTTGTCCAACTGGACTGAACTGAAATCCAACATGTGCGACGGATCACCGTGATACCTCCGGAGCATCGAAACATGAAATACTGAATGAACTCCGGCCAAAATTGGAGGTAAGGCAAGCTCATAGGCAACCTCCCCAACTCGCCTCAAGATCTCAAAAGGGCCAATAAACCTCGGATTCAACTTTTCTTTCTTCCCAAACCTCATGATACCTTTCATAGGCGAAACCCGAAGCAGAACCCGCTCACCAACCATATATGAAACATCACGAACCTTCCTGCCCGCGTAACTCTTCTGTCTAGACTGGGGTATACAGAATCTATCCTGAATCATCTTAACCTTCTCCAATGCATTCTGAACAACCTCTAAGCCCAATAGCCTCGCCTCACCCACTCAAACCAACCCACCGGAGATCTACACCTCCTACCATATAAAGTCTTATATGGCACCATCTGAATGCTGGACTGATAACTATTGTTATAAGCAAACTCCACCAATGGCAAGAAATGATCCCAAGACCCTCCAAACTCAATCACACACGCACGAAGCATATCCTCAAGAATCTGAATAGTGCGCTCGGACTGTCCGTCTGTCTGGGGGTGAAATGTTGTCTCAACTCCACCCGAGTGCCTAACTCCTACTGCACGGCTCTCCAAAATCGCGATGTAAACTGAGTACCTCTGTCCGAAATAATAGAAACTGGAATACCATGCAGACGAACGATCTCCCGAATATAAATCTCTGCCAACTGTTCCGATGAATACGTGGTACACACAGGAATGAAATGAGCAGACTTGGTCCCGACAAACCAAAATAGCAGAAATAAACTTAGGGAAAACAGTTAATAGGGGATCGAGACATTAATTCTTAAGACAACCGGCCGGGTCGTCACACATATCTTCAAAATACCTTCCAATGCTTCTTTTGACAAGACTGTCAAGTTCATTTTGTGCTCTAGCCAACATTTTCTTACAACCAATTTCATTCATGTTAATGGGATAGTAAAAAACGAAAACGAAAGAGAATATATATTTCAAGTTTTTTGTTGTATTATGATTCTAGCATTTCAAAAACTAAATACTATTCCTGTCACACTAAATCCCATGGGTCCAAAAAGCTTTAAGAAGAGAAATTATTGTTTATCTTTAACCTATTTCCCAGTTTTGTGCATTGCTATGTGTGGACAATGGAGTCACCATTGACGAGGGGGGAGAGAGAAGAAAAGAGGGGAGAGGAGAATGAGTTTTAGATTTTTCCGTAAAAAGACGCTAAACACCCTCTTATTAAAGTGTGCTTATTGTGCTGATAAAGGACATTTGAGTGAAGTTAAAAGTGGGTACAATGCTAACCTACTATCTTCATGTAGTATGGTAGCAACTACCTTCGTATAGTATGTTAGCAAGACTCTCTCTCTCTCTCTATATATATATATATATATGGTGGATTATCGATGTTAAAACCCAAAACTCAAAGTAAAAATTTTGATTTGGCTATCATCACAAATAAGAAAACGAAACAAACGTACATAGCGTAATAGCTAAGTATTGAGCATAGCCGTTGTCAAAAATATTCACTCCTTCTAATCAATTTAAACGGTGATTATAGTTCGTTCTATTAAGTATCACCTACTGGTGAATATCTAAAATAAATTGTAAATAACCTATTATAATATGTTGCACTATACTAAAAGTAAACCGATGCGTGATTGCCTTTGTGGTCATGCAATTTCAGAGAACATTGTAAAAAAATAAATTATTATGTCATCGATATATATATATATATATATATATATATATATATATAAAGGATAAAATTAAAATTGAAGAGTGAAGCAAATATACTAATTAATGAGGGTAGAAATTATCATAATTTATAAATTTATAGTATAAAATAACCTCAACCGGTAACAAAAAATATATTGTACTCCCTGCGTTTCATATTGTTTGAGGTAGTTTGACTCGGCACGGAGTTTAACAAAAAAAAAGACTTTTAAAAGTTGTGATCTTAAAAGCTTAAGGGGTAAAATGTTTGTGGGGTTATTCCATTTGTGAGTGGCTGTAAAAGCTTCTCATTAAGGGCAAAAAGGGTAAAATGAAGAGTTTCAAGTTGAATTATTTTCAAATTTAGAAATGTGTCATTTATTTTGGAACGAACTAAAAAGAAAAGTACCTCATTTAATATGAAACGGAGGGAGTAACACTTTTCTTTATACTAATTATTTATATAAATTATGTAGTATATAATAATAATAATAATAATAATAATAATATAATAATAAATAAGTATTTAAAATATATTTGGGGCCTTCAAATTTTGGGAGCCTAAGGCAACGGCCTCACTGCCCAAAGCTTTAGAGCCGCCCCTGACCAAAGGAACATGGTTAAATTGATGACGGTGACTGATATACTTAATGTTTTATTAATACTAATCTTAGGGCACGCGATTTACACGTATACTCATATCAATAAATACACAATTTTTTTTGTAAAACAAATACATAAATATTATTAGGCGATAATAATGATGAATGTTATGCTGTTTCCAGTTAGCTAGCTCAAAATGAAGAAATCATGTCCTGCAAAAGTTTCATATGTCTTATTCTGATTAATAAGGGCTTATGTGGAAATATCTTATAAACATTATTATTATTTTCTATAACGTAATACTGGAAGCAAAACACAAGACTATTATTACGGCACTTCAAAGACTTACCAAATAACATAAATTACAAATTAATTTATTTGGTCTCTTAGAAATTTGGGAACGAAAGATTGGTCACATATCTCCTAAAAGATGGGTAAAAGCTTTTTTGGTTAAAGGAAAAAAGTTAGTTTGACTCGACACGGAGTTTAAGAAGAAAGAAGAAGATTTTTGAAACTTATGGTCTTAAAAACTTAACGATAAAAGGTTTATGGGACCATGCCATTTGTATTGCTATAAAAACTTCTCATTAAGGGTAAATGGATAAAATTAAGAGTTTAAAGTTTGAATTATTTCCAAATTTAGAAATGTGTTATTTGTTTTGGAACAAACTAAAAAGGAAAGTTCATCTAATATGAAACATATCCGTATTATTCAGCCAAAAGTTAATTATTTAAAAGAACACTCATTCATTGGCATCAAGCGGCAGGATCTCATGAAAATAACCAAAGTTGAAACTGCTAAGCTTCTAATGCTAAAGCTCTATACTTCTAAAACTGCTCACCTTTTATAAAGGGTATCGGTTTATTAGCTTATGTACCAGCATCAGATTGCTGCTATTAGGGGTAGCCATTTAACCTACTCAATGCACATTTTTATTTGTAGTATATTTGACCTACAATATGTAATTGTAAAGCTATTTCTCTGTCATTCCTTTGCTGAAATCTTGTGTCATTCCTCTCCGTCCAAATATGGTAGACTGCTGCTGCAAATAGGAAGGCTAGTTTGTAGCTTTTGGACTTTTGCTTCTTGCTTTGTTAGAGAGCTATTTTACTTTTTCGTTCCAAGTAAGGGTGTTAATGGATATTTAAAAATCGATTAAATCGATCGAACCGACTTTTAGATTTCTTATAATAAAACAATAGATTTTTATATAAATCTATAACCGAACCGATAATTAGGATGAATTTTTTTATTGTCACGACCAGAATTTTCCACCATCGGGAGTCGTGATGGCGCCTACTAACGAAGCTAGGCCAGCCAAACAGTAAACATTCTCTGATAATTTCTCAACAATATAAACATACGAAAACAGTTAAATAAAAGCGGAAGACTTTAAGCTTATAAAGCTGAAATCAAAATGCAGAAGTTTAAGACGAATCTCTACCCAAAATCTTATGTCACTAGCACACGGACTGCTATAGAGTACTAAAAACAATTCTGAAATGATATTATATACTGTTTGTCTCGAAACAAAGAAAACAAACTAAAACATAGAAGGGACTTCGGCCTGCGAACGCCAGCTAGGCTACCTCGTGAGTCCCTGGACTGAAGACAACTCCCGAGCAATTCTACTGCTGCTGTCCAAAAGCTGCTCTTGGATCTGTGCAAAAAGATGCACAGACTGTAGCATCAGCACAACCGACCCCATGTGCTGGTAAGTGCCTGGCCTAACCCCGGCGAAGTAGTGACGAGGCTAGACAGGACCTACCAAAAATAACTTGTGCAGATATATATTCCAAGGCAACAGAAATAACAACGGAGAACATCAAATAAAACTGGGAAGGGGCATGTTCGGGGGGATACAGTGAAAACAAATCAACGGATTTAACAACGAAACTACATCAATACCATGACTCATATAAGTGGTCGGCGCACTACACAATCCCATAGTATATATTTATAAGTGGACGGCGTTCCACATGATCCCATTTTCATAATTCATAAGTGGACAGCGTGCCACACGATCCCATTTCATAATTCATAAGTGGATGGCGTGCCACACAATCCTATTTCATAATTCATAAGTGGACGGTGTGCCACACGATCCCATTTCATAATTCATAAGTGGACGGCGTACCACACGATCCCATTTTATAATTCATAATACATATAATCTTTCAAGAAGAGGCCCCATTAGGGTAATTCAACAACATAATGATTTAACCCGGCAAGGGTACAACTAACAGCCCAAATATCCCGACAAGGGAGGGTACATATAATGCTTAAATCCCGGCAAGGGAGCAACAACAATAATAGACTACGCATCTCGGCAAGGGAATAATCACGCCACTTCTTCTTTTGATCACTTCTTTCTCAATTATCAATTTCCAGTTCGAGCCAACGCTCCAACAATATGCCAATCACAATTCTTCCTCAACCATTCACATTATATGAAACTTATCAATTGAACAAGGAAGATGTATCACAAAATCCGAGTCAAACACAATTAAGACTCACGGTCATGATAGATTCCGGTGCATAGATAACCGTCACCATGCCTATACACCGTACCCCACATTTAGCAGTTAGCAAATAATATCCTATTCCTATTCCCTCAATCCAAAGTTAGAACAAACACTTACCTCGGTCCAACAATAGCAATCAACTCTCCAATACCGCCTTTCCTCTACAATACGACTCCGAAACAATGGTATCTAGGCATAATTAATTCAATACTATCAATTAGGGCTTAACAATATAATCCTATAGCCTAGAAATGAGTTTTCTAGCATTCTTCCAAAAATACCAAAATTCGACACCGGGCCCACATGGTCCAAACACGAGGCACGGACCAAAACCTAGTCACCCATAACTCTACGAGTTCAAATATATAATTTGTTTTAAGATTCGACCCCAAATTGAGGTTGAATCCCCCAAAATTCTCAAAACCCTAACTGTACCCAAAACCCATAATTTCTACCTTGATTTCATGATTTAGGGCTAGGATTTCAGTAGTTAATGAAGGAAATTGAAGAAAACAAGTTAAACAATGCTTACCTAAGAAGATTTGATGAAGAAGTGCTCTAAAATTCGCCCTAGGACTTTGGAGAAGGAAGAGCTCGTGAAGGGTTATGTTTTTCCCGTCATTGGTTCTGTTTTTGACTTAAAAATTCGCTGGGCAAAATTGCCCTTTGAGTTTGCGGGAAAGGGTCCGCGTTCGCGAAGGGTAAACTGGGCAATACATCACGAACATGTGAAAGGGAATGTGAACGCGTAGAAGAAAATGCTGGGGGTCCAGGGACTGTTATACGCGAACGTGATAGGGGAATCGCGAACGCGGTGAAGGGGGTGTTTGTAACTACGCGAACGCGGGGAGACCCACAAGAACGCGTGGAGTAGACTGGTTAACTTACGCGTTCGCGAGATGAAGGATGCGAACGCGAAGAAGGAACCTCTGGGGGCCTTGAACTTGGCTTACGCGATCGCGATAGGGATGACGAGAACGCGAAGGAGGGGAACATCAAAGCACTTCGAACGCGAGCCTGTGGCCGCGTTCGGAAAGAGTAAATTGACTGTGTAAAAATGCAGAAAAAATCTGATCCTTTCCTAAGTGTAAAAGCACCCCGAACCACCTCCAATTCACTCCCGAGCCCTCGGGGCTCCTAATCAAACACACACACTAACTCAATAACACCCTACGAACTTACTCGAGCAATCAAATCGTCAAAATAACATCAAAATCATTGAATCAAGCCTCAAAACTCATGATTTTTCTTCTAAACTTCATAAACTTTCAAACTTGGAACTTATAGTCCGAAACACGTCAAATGATGTTCGATTTCAACCAACCTTCACAGAAAGAGCTTAAACAATATACAAGACTTGTAACAGGTGTCGTAACCAAAATACGAGCCCGATACCATAGTCTTTTAATCAATTTTCATTTCCATTTTCCTTAACAATTTCAAAAAAACAATTTTACAGAAAAATTCTTTTACTCGGGTTCTAGACCTCGGATTTCGATTCCGGGCACATGCCCGAGTCCCATATTTTTCTACGCACCCTCCGGGACCGTCAAATCATGGGTCCGGGCCCGTTTACCAAAAATATTGACCGAAGTCAACTTTAATCATATTAATATCAAAATTAATTATTTTTCACACATAATTCATATTTAAGCATTCCGGCTACACTCCCGGACTGGTATGCAAATCGAGGCAAATAAAAGTGAGGTTTTCAAGGCCTCGGAAGCACGGAAAGAAAGAGAAAACAGGTGATGACCCTTTGGGTTGTCACATCCTCCACCTCTAAAACAATCGTTCGTCCTCGAACGGACAAATGAAAGATGTACCTGAGTCAGGAAATAGATGAGGATAACGGCTCCGCATATGAGACTCGGACTCCCAGGTCGATGGCTCAGGAGGCTAGCCTCTCCACTGGACACGCACCGAAGGAAAACTCTTTGACCTCAACTGTCGAACCTGGCGGTCTAGGAATGCTACCGGCTCCTCCTCGTAAGACAGATCCTTGTCCAACTGGACTTTGCTCGTTGGATAGCCGTGATACCTCCATAGCATAGACACATGAAACACTGGATGCATGGCTGACAAGCTAGGTGGCAAGGCAAGTCTATAAGCCACCTCTCCCACGCGATCTAGAATCTCAAATGGGCCAATGAACCTATGGCTAAGCTTGCGCTTCTTCCCGAATCTCATCACGCCCTTCATAGAAGATAAACGGAGCAATACTCGCTCACAAACCATGAAAGCTACATCTCGAACCTTGCGATCCGCATAACTCTTTTGCCGCGAATGAGCCGAACGAAGCCTGTCCTAAATGATCTTGACCTTATCCAAGGCCTCCTGGACTAAATTTGTACCCAATAACCGAGCCTCTCCCGGCTCAAACCATCCGACTGGAGACCGACATCGCCTACCATACAACGCCTCATATGGAGCCATCTGAATGCTGGAATGGCAGCTGTTGTTGTAGGCAAACTCTGCTAAAGGTAAAAACTGGTCCTACGAGCCTCTAAAATCAATGACACAGGCTCAGAGCATATCCTCCAATATCTGAATAGTCCTCTCGGACTGGCCGTCCGTCTGAGGATGGAATGCTGTGCTCAACTGAACCTGGGTGCCTAACTCCTGCTGAACTACTCTCCAGAAGTGCGAGGTGAACTGCATACCCCGGTCTGAAA
Organism: Nicotiana glauca; assembly: GCA_026770625.1. Lineage (NCBI taxonomy): Eukaryota > Viridiplantae > Streptophyta > Magnoliopsida > Solanales > Solanaceae > Nicotiana > Nicotiana glauca. Next base: position 12,535 of record MU727555.1, read on the forward strand.
TGATAGATGCCGGCACCCCATGAAAGCGAACAATCTCTCGAATGTAGATCTTAATTAAACTCTCCGATGAATAAGTGGCTGTAATAGGAATGAAATGCGCTGACTTGGTTAGCCTATCAACAATGACCCAAATAGCATAAAACTTCTTCCAAGTCATCGGAAGTCCAGTAACGAAATCCATGGTAATCCTCTCCCACTTCCACTTGGGAAGCTCAATCCTCTAAAATAACCCACCAGGCCTCTGATGCTCATACTTGACCTGCTGACAGTTCAAATACCGAGCCACATATGCAAAAATATCTTTCTTCATCCTACGCCACCAATAATGTTGCCGCAAGTCCTGACATCTTCGCGGCACCCTGGTGAATAGAATACCGCGAACTATGGGTCTCCGCTAAGATCAACTCTCGAATCCCATCGACATTGGGCACACAAACTCGCCCCTGCAATCTCAAAACACCATCATCATCTAAGGTCACCCTCGTGGCACCTCTACGCTGCACCGTGTCTCTCAGGACACATAAATGGGGATCATCAAACTGCCGATCACGGATACGCTCCAATAATGAAGAACGGGTGACTGTGCAAGCTAACACTCTGCTATGCTCAGAAATGTCCAACCTCACCAGCCGATTGGCCAAAGCCTGAATATCCAAGGCAAGCGATCTTTGACTGACCGGAACATAAGCAAGACTACCCATGCTTGCGGACTTCCTACTCAATGCATCAGCCACCACAATGGCTCTCCCCGGGTGGTATAAAATAGTAACATCATAGTCTTTCAACAACTCCAACCACCTCCTCTGCCTCAGATTCAACTCCCTTTGCTTGAACAAGTATTGTAGACTCTTGTGATTAGTGTATACCTTACACGTCACACCATATAAGTAATGCCTCCAAATCTTCAAAGCATGAACAATGGCTGCCAACTCTAGATCATGGACCGGACAATTCTTCTCGTGGATCTTCAATTGCCTCGAAGCATAAGCAATGACTCTGCCATCCTGCATCAATACCGCACCAAGCCCAATACGGGAAGCATCACAATAAATTGTATAAGGCCCTGAACTTGTGGGCAAAACCAATATCGGTGACGTAGTCAGAGCTGTATTGAGCTTCTGAAAGCTCTCCTCACACTCGTCTAACCACCTGAACTGGCCACCCTTTTGGGTCAATCTGGTCATCGGGGCTTCTATAGATGAAAACCCCTCCACAAACCGACGATAATAGCCTGCTAACCCCAAGAAACTCCAAATCTCAGTCGCTATGCTGGTCGAGGCCAGTTGTTGACTGCCTCAATCTTCTTCGGGTCTACCTGAATTCCCTCTACTGATACAACATGACCCATAAATGCAATCGAGCTCAACCAAAACTCGGACTTCGAGAACTTAGCATACAACTGACTATCCTTCAGAGTCTAAAGAACCACTCTGAGGTGCTGCTCGTGCTCCTCCTGGCTGTGGGAGTACACCAGAATATCATCAATAAAGACTATCACGAACAAGTCTAGATAAGACCTGAATACTCGGTTCATCAACTCCATAAATGCAGCTGGGGCATTGATCAACCCGAATGACATGACCAAAAACTCATACTGCCTATACCGAGTGAAAATTGCTGTCTTAGGGACATCGGACGCCCTAATCCTCAGCTGATGGTAGCCAGATCTCAAGTCTATCTTTGAAAACACCTTTGCACCCTGAAGCTGGTCAAACAAATCATCAATCCTCGGCAGTGGATACTTGCTCTTTATCGTCACCTTGTTCAATTGCCGGTAATCAATGCACATCCTCATCGATCCATCCTTTTTCTTCACAAATAACACTGGTGCACTCCAAGGAAAAGCACTAGGCCTGATAAAACCCTTCTCTAGCAAATCTTGCAACTGGTCCTTTAACTCCTTCAACTATGGCGGGGCCATGCGATACGACAGAATAGAAATGGGCTGCGTGCCTGGGGCCAGATCAATACAGAAATCAATATCCCTGTCGGGCGGCATACCTGGCAGGTCTGAAGGAAAAACCTCTGGGAACTCCCGAACAATAGGAACAGAGTCAATAGAAGGAACCTCTGTGTTGGAATTGCGAACATATGCCAAATAAGCTAAACACCCCTTCTCGACCATACGTCGAGCCTTAACATATGAAATAACACTGCGGGTGGCATGTCCTGGGGTCCCTCTCCACTCCAATCGGGGCAAGTCCGGTAAAGNTATCCCCAATATGACGTCGAAGTTCGCCATATCTAAGAGCAATAGGTCAACACGGTCTCAAGACCCTCAAATACTACCACACAGGAACGATGCACTCGGTCGACCACTATAGAATCACCCACCGATGTAGATACATAAACAGGAACACTCAAGGCATCGCTAGGCATAACCAAGTAGGGTACAAAATAGGATGACACATATGAATACATAGATCCAGGATCAAATAGTACTGGAGCACCTCTATCACAGACCAGAATAGTACCTGTAATGACAGCATCGGAAGACTCAGCCTCTGGCCTGGCTGGCAAGGCATAACACCGGGGCTGGGCCCCACCTCCCTGAACTATGTCTCTATGACGATCGGCTACTGGCTGACCCCTACCTCTGCCTGTCTGAGCTCCACCTCTACGGTCTCTACCTTCACCTCTATGATCCCTACCCCCACCTCTAGCTGGCTGGGCGGCCTATGGATCACCTAATGCCTGAATCATAGGACGAGGACCCTGCTGCTGAAAGTTGTCAGAAGCTCGAGGGCAATACCTGGCAATATGTCTCGTGTTGCCACAAGTGTAACAAGCCCTCGGCTGCTGAGAATAATGGAGTGGTGGCACGCTGATAGGTGCTGATGGTGAACTGAAAAGTTGCTGGTAGGAGTACTGTGACTAAGAGCCACGGCCACCGGAAGCACCATGAGAAACCTAAAGAGCTGACTGAAAGGGCCTCGGTGAATGGCCTCTACCATAAGAATCCCTACCTCCAGACGAGGTTCCACTGAATCTACCAGAATGACGAGGCCTCTTATCCGACACCTGTATACCTCCCCGTGCGAGGGCCATCTCAACTCGGCGGGCCGCATTGGCCGCCTCCTGAAAGAAAATATCACTACCAGCTCCCATTGCCATCTGAAGACGGATCAGTTGAATTAACCCATTAATAAATCTCCAAACCCTCTCTCGCTCTGTGGGGAGTATCACAATAGCATGGCGTGCCAATTAAAAAAATCGAGTCTTATACTGTGTAACTGTCATGGAGCCCTGCTGGAGCTGCTCAAACTGCCTGCGAAGTACCTCCAGCTGAGTGACTGGGAGAAACTTCTCCAAAAACAACTCTGCGGACTAATCCCATGTAAAAGATGGAGACCCTGCTCGTCTAGATAGGCAAATATCCCTCCACCAAGTCTTGGCGGGTCCTGCAAGCCGGAAAGCAGAAAAATCGACCCTATTGGTCTCTACTATCCCCATGGTCCTAAGGATCTCATGACAGCTGAATAGGAAATCTTGTGTATCCTCTGATGAAGCACCACTGAATGTGGTGGTGAAGAGCTTGGAGAACCGATCAAGTCTCCACAAAGCATCCGAAGACATAGCCGCTCCATCGCCGGCCTGAGCTGCAAGCTGGCTGAACCACTGGGACATGAGCCTGGGGAGCTACCTGCTTCGGAGTACGTGTAGCAGGAGTCTGAACTCCTCCCCCATCCTGAGATGTGGCTGGTACTACGGGAAGCAAACCCGCTCTAGAGACGCTCTCCATAAAGCCTACCAGTCGGACCAAAGCGTCCTGGAGTACTGGAGTGGCTATGAAACCTTCTGGGACCTGTGCTGGGCCCACTGGAGCTGCTAGTGCTGGAACCTCCTCATTGTAGTCAACATGAGGCTCCACCTCTGGGACTGCTGCTTGGGGCTAAGCTCTGCCCCGGCCTCGCCCTCTGCCCCTAATAGGAGCTGTTGCGCGGTAGAAGAGGAAGCACGTGTTCTCGCCATCTGCGAAAGAATAGAGTAGAACGAAAATCAGTATTGAGAAACAGAATCGCACGACAAGAAAGACAAAGTGAAATTTCCTAACTTTTTAACCTCTGGGGGATAAATACAGACGTCTCCGTACCGGTCCCTCAGACTCTACCGAGATTCTCTGTGAGTTGTGAGACCTATGTAACCTAGTGCTCTGATACCAACTTGTCACGACCCGGATATCCCACCATCGGGAGTCGTGATGGCGCCTACTAACGGAGCTAGGCCAGCCAAACAGTAAACATTCTCTGATAATTTCTCAACAATATAAACATACGAAAATAATTAAATAAAAGCGGAAGACTTTAAGCTTATAAAACTAAAATCAAAATGCAGAAGTTTAAGACGAATCATACCAAAAATCTGGTGTCACTAGCTCCCGGACGGCTATAGAGTACTAAAAACAAGTCTGAAATGATATTACATACTGTTTGTCTGGAAACAAAGAAAACAAACTAAAACATAGAAGGGACTTCGGCCTGCGAACGCCAGCTAGGCTACCTCGTGAGTCCTAGGACTGAAGACAGCTTCCGAGCAATCCTATTGCTGCAGTCCAAAAGCTGCTCCTGGATCTGTGTAAAAAGATGCACAGAGTGTAGCATCAGCAAAACCGACCCCATGTGTTAGTAAGTGCCTGGCCTAACCCCGGCGAAGTAGTGACGAGGCTAGACAGGACCTACCAAAAACAACCTGTGCATATATATATATATTTATATACAAAGGCAACAAAAATAACAACGGAAAACATCAAATAAAACTGGGAAGGGGCATGCTCGGGGGGATACAGTGAAAACGGATCAACGGATATAACAACGAAACTACATCAATACCATGACTCATATAAGTGGTCGGCATGCCATACGATCCCATAGTATACATTTATAAGTGGACGACGTGCAACACGATCCCATTTTCATAATTCATACGTGGACGGCGTGCCACATGATCCCATTTCATAATTCATAAGTGGACGGCGTGCCACACGATCCCATTTCATAATTTATAAGTGGACGACGTGCCACACGATCCCATTTCATAATTCATAAGTGGACGACGTGCCACACGATCCCATTTTATAATTCATAATACATATAATCTTTCTAGAGGAGGCCCAATTAGGGGAATTCAACAACATAAAGATTTAACCCAGCAAGGGTACAACTAACAGCCTAAATATCCCGGCAAGGGAGGGTACATATAATTCTTAAATCCCGGAAAGGGAGCATCAACAATAATAGACTACGCATCTCGGCAAGGGAATAATCACAACACTTCTTCTTTTGATCACTTCTTTCTCAATTATCAATTTCCAATTCGAGCTAACGCTCCAACAATATGCCAATCACAATTCTTCCTCAACCATTCACATTATATGAAACTTATCAATTAAACAAGGAAGATGTATCACAAAATCCGAGTCAAACAAAATTAAGACTCACGGTCATGCTAGCCAATGGTGCATAGATAATCGTCACCATGCCTATACACCGTACTCCACATTTAGCAGTTCGCAAATAATATCCTAGTTCTATTCCCTCAAGCCAAAGTTAGAACAAACACTTACCTCGGTCCAAGAATAGCAATCAACTCTCCAATACCGCCTTTCCTCTACAATCCGACTCCGAAACAATAGTATCTAGGCATAATTAATTCAATGCTATCAATTAGGGCTCAACAACATAATCCCATAGCCTAGAAATGAGTTTTCTAGCATTCTTCCAAAAATACCAAAATTCGACAC
>MU727555.1:19039-29735 GCA_026770625.1 Nicotiana glauca
AATTCACTCCCGAGCCCTCGGGGCTCCTAACCAAACACACACACTAACTCAATAACACCCTACGAACTTACTCGAGCAATCAAACCGCCAAAATAACATCAAAATCATTGAATCAAGCCTCAAAACTCATGATTTTTCTTCTAAACTTCATAAACTTTCAAACTTGGAACTTATAGTCCGAAACACATCAAACGATGTTCGATTTCGACCAACCTTCACAGAAAGCGCTTAAACAATATATAAGACTTGTACCATGTGTCGGAACCAAAATACAAGCCCGATACCATGGTCTTTTAATCAATTTTCATTTCTATTTTCCTTAACAATTTCAAAAAAATAATTTAACAGAAAAATTCTTTTACTCGGGTTCTAGACCTCGAATTTCGACTCCGGGCACATGCCCGAGTCCCATATTTTTCTACGCACCCTCCGGGACCGTCAAATCATGGGTCCGAGTCCGTTTACCCAAAATGTTGACCAAAGTCAACTTTAATCATATTAATATCAAAATTAATCATTTTTCACACATAATTCATATTTAAGCATTCCGGCTACACGCCCGGACTGCGTATGCAAATCGAGGTAAATAAAAGTGAGGTTTTCAAGGCCTCGGAAGCACGGAACGAATGAGAAAACAGGTGATGATCCTTTGGGTCGTCACATTTATTTTATGAAAATAAATCGAAAAATACCGAACCGTACCGAATAAATTTACAATGTGAAAAATATATTTATATATTAAGTTTAAAACTAAAAAAGCATTAAATTTTTTCTGGGCCTTGGAATTATAAAATACTTGTCACACCTCCTTTTTACACACCTACCCCCAAGGATAAATGTATAAGGGAGTTTTTTCATTTAAAGTGATATTATTCGAATTGGAATTATTTATTTATTTTTAGAGCCGCCACTTGGGATAGGTTTGGATTTTGGTGTTCCAAGTCACCGATTTATCTTGTACCCCAAATCGAGGAAAATTTTTGACTTCCCGATTAGAGTTTGCGAACCAGAAATTTTGAATAAGGAACTCTGTTGACCCGCGGGAAGGTGTTAGGCAAAAAAGGAATTAGGGTTTTTAACATGCTGAAATAGATAGAAGAATAAACATGAACAAATCATATCCAAAACATAAACACGTTAAAAAATCAGAGATCTTTTGATAAACTTCAAAGGAAAAACCCTAATGAACGGTCGTTTTTGCAAGAAAAGTTGAAGAACTTTCGCAAAAGCTCTTAAACATTCATGGTAAGTATAGATCTAAAGCAGATCTGAAAGAAAAATAAAAAAATCCCAAAGTTTAGGGTTTCGAAGAACCCAGAAAGGCGAGAAAGGCCTTGGAAATTAACGATCTAACTAGGAGTAACAAGGATCTGACTCGAACGGCCATGGCTGGCCGGAGAAAAGTCAGGGACGACCGGAGGAAGGTCATGAATGGAAGTCAGGCAACGACTGGACCAGCTTCCTCCGAGATTTTGGCTGTAAACCATAGAAGCGAACACCTAGGAGCCATGGGAGGCCATTACACATCTCCGATGGCCATGGGAGGCCATAGATTAGGGCGGAATTGAAAGGCGTCGGCTAGGGTTTGCAGAGAGATTAGAGAGCGTTGAGAGAGAAGAGGGATTCGAGGGAGGCGTGTGTTAGGTAATGATTAGGGTTGGGGTGGGTTGGTAGAATTAAAAAGGAAAGAATGAAAGGTGGCCATTGATCATTTAGATCAACGTCCTAGATTAAATAAGGAGCCGAGCGAATCAGATACACCGGCCAGGGTCGGGTAGATTAGGTAATTGGGCTGGGGTAATTTCGGCTCAAATTGAGGCTGAATGGGGATTAAATTGGGGTGCAAAAAATTGGTCATAATTGAAAGGTATTGAGGCTAAATCGTAAATAGCCAATTTTCCCCTTTAATTTTTATAAAAAATTGTAATACAATTTTAAAAAGTAAATTAAGCGTACTGGGTAAAAATATATTACATAAGCATTAATTTAAAAATGTTGGAATTAATTTATAAACATAAAGCGCTATAAACTACAAGATAGGCTATAATTGCAATTATATGCAATTTAGCTTTTAAAACACCAAACAATTTTGTAAAAATATGCAAAAAAGTACCTTAATTATGTTTTGGTGCAGAATGTGAGAATAAAATTAATTATTCGCTAAAATGATAATTTTGGGAATAATTATTGGATTTTGATGTACTAAAATAGGCAACAAATTGGTTTTAAAAATCATTAAAATGCCAAAATTCTTGGGTGTGCTATATATGCACCAATATGCTATTTTGGAAATATTTGGGTATAAAAAATACTTAGAAAAAAATTGAGTATCAACAGTGCCCAGTCAAACAGATTCACTTAAATTGAAACGGAAGAAATATATTATAAGTAGGAACCACCAAAGTTGAAAGTTAATTTACCATTTTATCCATCAAAAACTAAGCCAATACTGCCCTTCAACCGCACATTACTTCAAAAATATTTTTGTACAAACACGTAAATAGACATTCAATAAAATTGAAAGACTATTTACCTTCACTTAAATATTGCTCCTTATCTTTCAATATTTTTGCAATTGTATAATCTATGTCAACTACATGAGGAATTCGAGAAGTTAGTTATTTAGAAGGTTATTAGAATGATAATGTTGAGTTAAAGAGCCTTACAATTTTATCATTTATGTTAATTTATATTGTCACGATTCCAGTTCGCTCTCCGTTAATTATTGTGACGGTACCCAGTCTCTACGACTAGGTAAGCGTAACAATTAGAGGAAGAGAAGAGAAATAAGAAAAACAATGAAAACTGAAGATAAAATATAACCAAAAAAATTTAAGATGCAGCTCAGCATAAACCAATACATGTTCTCAAAAACTGAAACAATTCCCAAAATCCGGAATCTCATGAAATTACAAGCTATGGATACTACGTAGTGTTTTAACTCCAAAATGTCTAAATCAAAGAAATACTGAAGGGCTATAACTACAACACAGAATGAAGAGGGACTCCTTGTTCTGCGGACGCAGCAGATATACCTCAAAGTCTTTGAAGAATCGCCTCGCCTCAAGGATAGTAGGGTTGAGTCGAAGAACCTGGACCTGCATACGAAAAATATGTGCAGGAAAGAGCATGAGTACACCACAGAGGTACCCAGTAAGTGCCAGGTCTAACCTCGATTGAGTAGTGACGAGGAAGGTCAGGGCCCTACCGGTCATATATATATAAGAAATGAAACAGTATGAAGTAACACAAGATAACAAGAATAACAACAAATACAACAGAGAGAAAAACCACAGAAAGAATATAGCTCTATACAGAGATAGCAACCGGGGATCTACCAGGATATCGTCCTGTAGCCCCCAGATGTAAATATCCAGCAATCAAGGATCTACCAGGATACCGTCCTGTAGCTCCCAAATGTATATATCCAGCCCCCGGGATCTATCAGGATACCGTCCTTTAGTCCCCAAATGTAAACGCCAATGGATTCCCCGTGTGTCGTCCCGTAGTCCAACTCATATTGTGCGGGGATCTACCGGAATCCCAATCCATAGTTCCAAATATAAATACCCAGTACTGGAAAAATCTACTGGATGCAGTCCTGTAGTTCCATATAACTGTGCAGGGGGATCTATAGGAATATCAATCCGTAGTCCCAAATAAACAGGCAAGGGGAATCTACTGAGAAATCGCCCGTAGTGCCAAAGTAAACATAGCAACAACACGAAGAGTATTCAATCCAATCAGATTTCATACCAAGGTAAACATGTATTTCTAACCTAGCATGCTGCACAGAATTCAGATAAAGTAGTTTGAGCAAATAAAACAATTGAGTCATTTAGACATGCTCCTAAGCTAATAGTAGGCTTAAATTTTAAGTAGTGTAAACAAGTAAGAAATACACAGTTATAGTTACTTAGTGAAAATTGGATTTTCATAAATTATCACATGTACGCACTCGTCACCTCACGTACAAGGCATTTCATATGTCAACGATACCAAATCCTAAGGGTAGTTCCCCCACGCAAGGTTAGGCAAGCCACTTACCTCGAACCAGCTCAATCAACTCGATATCACATTCTTGCAACGAGTAGCCAACTCCAAATAGCCCAAATCTATTCAAATTAATTGCATAATGTAAATATAACTTCAAGTAACTAATTCAACTAATTAATTCGATGCTAACACGTGAAATGAAAAAAATCGCCCAAAAAGTCCCTCGGGCCCACGTCTTGGAATACAACAAACATCGCAAAATATGAAAACTCATTCAACCTCGAGTCTAACCATACCAAAATTATCAAATTCTGATAATATTTCGACCCTCAAATCCACAAATCTATCCGAGAGGGTTTTCAAACTCTTCCAACTAAATTCACAGATTTAATGTAAAAACTAGTAATTGATTCGGGTAATCTAACCAAAATTAAGTTAAGAATACTTATCCTGTCGCTTTCTCTGAAAATAACCCGAAAATCGCCTCTCCCCGAGCTCCAATTTGGTAAAAATGGAAAATAGGAACAGAACTTAACACATTCTGTCCAGGCATTTTTGCATTTGCAACCGGCTTAACCGCACATGCGGTCTCGTAGGTGTGAGTACGTGATTTTTGCCCTAAGCTAATTATTCCCAAAAATTCAAAGAAAATAATTTTTTACAATTTTTATGAATTTTTGTGTTATTTTCTGGTAATTGTTGTATTTTATCTATGCATTTTAGTTCATATGAAAAATACAAAAAATACATTGGCATTTGTTTGAGATTTAATTTCACATTTTAGGATTAAGTAGTAGTTTAAATTGCTTGAAAATAAAAAAAATAACAAAAATAGCCCTTTTTTGCATTTTTAGTTGTTAATTGTTAAATAGGTCTTAAAAAATTTTAGAAAATTAACTAGCTTAGTTTGGCAAATAAATTAGGTTTTATTTCTAATTTTTGCATTTTTATAAAATATATAAAAAATACAAAAGTAATAAAAAGAGATAAATAATTAAAAGAAATAAAAGAAGAAAATAATTAAAAGAGTGGCCTTCATTAGAAGACCCAATTTGGGCCATTTTTAATAAATTCTAGCCAAAACAAACCAAAATCGGACTCTTTCTCCATACCCCCGTCCAAGCCCAAACTAATCCCCAACCCGGCCTGCCCTTCTATTAACTAAAACGACGCCGTTTTGGCGTCACCTAATCCTAGCCCTCCATTTCCCATCATCCAACGGCTCCCATTGATCCCCCCATTTTAATAAAAATGTCCGAAATTCCCCCCAAAACCCTAAGACCATTACCTTCCTTCCTCGTACAACTGCCGTCCCCTTCCCGTCTCCGACCCCCACCGTGTCCCCACCGTGCTTACGAAGCCCCAAATCCTCCCAAAATTCACCACACACTCTCCTTTTCCTCCTCTTTCCAACCCCCAAGACATTATCCCTCAAATCGTAATCAATTGGCTTGAATATTGGATCGAAATTTCGGTCAAAACATAAACTCATCCAAATCCGACCAAAATAACACCATAAGCTCTCCCTCGTTTCCTCACTCCAAATCTACCAACAGTTTCCTTCGAATCAACGCCTAGCCTCTTGAATTTTGATTTAAAAAATCCGACCCTAAAACCCTATTTTGTCCAAACGGTCCCAAATTGATACCTGATAATCCCCTGACCTCCCTCATCTCGAATCCATAGCCGAAATCCCTCGAATCTCCCTAAAACTCGACGAATTTTGGATTTAAGGTTTTTAAAATGGCGACCTGTTTCGAAGTTTCAAGAACTGGGATGGCTTTCGATTAATGTTATAAGATTATTTTGACAAAAAATAAACCTATAACATTAATCGAAACTCGATTCCAAAAATCAGTTGTTGGGAAAACCAAGGTCAATGAGTCTTCTTCTCGTTCTACTTTTGATCCAATTTGATTCATGTTTTATATGTTAATTAAGTGTAGTTTTAATTTCCAAATATTCTAATTGGTAGTTTGTTTTCGATGTAATTCTGTTAGTTAATTGATTAGTTAAATGTTTGGGTATAATGCTAGGTAACAAATGTCTAGGTTAGCTCTTAGTTTAATTTCTATTTTTTCAGCTCTGGCGACTCTGCTAGGGATCGAACCCAGGATTTTGGTTCAGGATTCAAAGAATTCGAGCTTAGTTTAATTGTTATATTTGGCGTTATCTAATTTTTCTACATGTTCCATGCTATATGTGCTAAATGTTTTACTGCTTATATATTTGTTGAAATTGTATATATAAACTGTCACGAATCCCTTCCTCTCTCTGAGTCTTCTACATCATGGAGAAGGGTGCACTTCGTGTAGCTTCTCTTCTGTTTAGAGTCTTTCCCAATTTAGAACGAGGTTTGGATAAGTTGCTAAGCCGGCGGAGCTTCTGTATCCCCGGTACGCTGCCTCCCCCTCGGCTCGAGTTGTCCGCTCGGGTAAGCCAGGTCTAGACCAATAAACCTAGGGTTAAACCTAGAAGAACAAAAACTCATGTCGGATCCCTAGTAGGACGCTTGCTTGTATCATGTGCATTTGACTTAGGGGACTCAACACAGGGGTTGGGTCCGTCTAGGACAGGTGACCTGAAATGAATTGACCATCCTGATGCATTTTACGTGCTACTTGCGCATTTATTTGCTCGGCTTTGCATGTTGACTGGCTTGTCTATAATGAGCGAAAATGAGAAAAATAGCAGTGTTAGGACTAAGTGAGGGTGACCATTTGTTTTGAAAATCCCAATGCCCAAATAGTACCGAAATGCTGCCGGATTTCTGAAAAAAATGAAAATGGAAAAACAAAGAGAAAATATTTGAAAAGGGAAAAAAAGAAAGATAATTGTTGGTCAAAATAGTTTTGATTTTGGCAACTCTGCCCGAACTATGCTGGTTTGATTCTCACCGGATGTGAGATACGTAGGCAACCTTCATCGGGTACAACCTCCCTTTTGCAAAATATAGCCGGAAAAAAATGTCAAAATTTTAATTTTTGTCATAAATAAAGTTGGGTGATGCCATTTTTGTTAAAATAAGCCGAATGTCCCCAAAAGGACGCCGGAAGGCTGCTTTTGCAAGAACAACCACCCTGAGTCATTTTTTAACGGTTTGCGAGCACAGCCTTAAAATCTTCCTCCCAGAAGTGCTGAAAGCCCGTATTCGCAAAACCAAATCCTTATCTTGATAAATAAATAATTTTGCAAAACTAGCCAGTTTTCAAAATAAGTCATTAAAATTCCCTTTTTATGTAAACGTGCAGGATGACTTCAAGTAACATCGAAACCTTCTCAGTCCTGAGTGAGATCCCTTTCAAACTCCATATGTGGTGGCATGATCTAGGAAAAGGAAGCAGAGAGACTGTGGTCAAGATTTTGGGCGGTCTAGTTGATCTACCGAACATCAAACCGAGGAAGGATATCATTGAGGCACTAATACCATTTTGGGACCCGACCCATAATGTATTCCAATTTTCAGATTTTGAACTCACACCTACCTTAGAGGAGATTGCGGGAAACGCGGGCCTCAACGGGAACCTTCGAGGCAGATATCCACTGGCCCCACGACCGGTAACCCTTCATAGGTTTTTGGATTTGTTGAACATCAGTCGGGATATTCAAGACCCGCGCTTAGCAGAAGGGTGTTGTACATTGCATTTCCTATATCACCGGTATGGTAACCCAAAAGGTTTCGAGGAGCCTAATACCGGCTTGATGCATGCTGGAAATAAAGACAAATGGGAAGCTCGACGGGGATTAGCCTTTATGGCAGCCTTTCTGGGAGTGGTGGTTTGTCCTAGAAAAGATGGTCACATAGACCTCGGCCTGGTAGGGATGCTAGATGTTGCCATGACAAAACCTACTAGCACAGTGGTTCCTCTGATCGTAGTAGAAATGTACCGAGCTCTGACTAATTGTCGCGAAGGCGAGAAATTCTTTCAAGGTTGCAATTTTTTCTTATAGTTGTGGATGCAAGAACACCTCTGTCACCGCACAGGCTATATGAACTAAGGTTTAACCGAGTTGAGTTGTATTGCAGAATTTGGGACCTGGGTGACAGGTATTGAGTTCCCTGAGGGTACTGAGGCTTGGTCATCATGCTTAAAATCCCTGACGACAGATAAAGTCGAATGGGCTTATGGTTGGCTTCCTGCTACTGAGGCTATATACACATCAGCAGAGGTCCCCTATATTCTTTTGATGGGTATCCGAAGCATACATCCTTACGCTCCTTACCGAGTTTTGCGACAACTTGGAAGATTCCAGACAGTGCACAATGATGAAGACCTGAGTGAGCAAGTCATTGAGTTAGGCCCGAAGGCTGCATTTCCTGAAGGCAGAATCCGAAAGATATGGAATGAGTGCCGGTTCCTCGAGCCTAAAAACATAATACAGGACCAAGCTAGAGGTGAGGTAGATGCCAAGTATCTGACGCGGTTTGGCAAAAGATTTCGAATCCCAGAGAGACCCGCTAAAAGACTGCACGTGCAACAATTTACCGATGGGGTCCAAGTTCAATGGGATTGGCAAGCAAAGGATAAGGAGTACCGAGCTAGAATAGGACAGTTGGAGCAACAGGTCCGGGACCTCCAATTCGACAAAAGTGTACAGGCTGCAGCTGACGAGGGTGATAAAAGGAAATTAGCTTAGGAGAATGAAGCACTCAAAGCACAGATTAAACAAATGAAAATAGATGCCCGGAACCAAGAAAGAAGTCTATCTGATGAAAAGTTGATCAAAGGGCTAAAGAAACAAATTTTGGACTGCCAAGAAGAACTAGAAAAATCCGAGGGAAATATGGCAAGACTCCGGGCGCAGTGGGTCAAAAAGACTGAAGAAAGAGCCCAATTTGTGCAACAAATGAGGAGAAAATACGAGGGGACTATCGCCAAAATGAAGAAAAAAATGAATACTATGGAAGAAAAGACAGCCCAGCGGGATAAAGAATTCCAAGCCGAGATGAACCAGTGCTATGGGTTAATTGCAGAGATGGAAAAGGAAATAAAATTGCTACAAGATCTGCACTTCCAGGACTTTTAGTGCTAGAGGCTCGTATACAACAAATAAGCCGACTCCTCCAAGAAAAGGGTCGAATCAGGGAAAGGATCAGAAACATTGCCCACTATATTGTCATGAAGTGTCAGGCCGGCGAGCGAATGGGTCGTACCACGTCCTTTGCCTCAGTGATGATATTTGTTTGCCAGGTCATGAATGATTTAGATCAGTTGCAAAGGGGTCTCGCACGTAGGCCCGCGGCGATGCCGAATGATGCTCCGCGGGCCCCAGGGTTTGAAGCATTGATGTATTCTTAGTTAATCGAGTCTGTATTTTAAGTCTATTTTTGTAATTTCCTTTTCAAGAAAAGAAAAACAAATAGTCTAGTAGCTTTTGTAACCGCAGTTGTTATCAATGAAAAATTGAGAATTCCCAAAAATTATCTTCTTACTTTTACATTTGTTTGCAAGAACTAAGCTTGGTCTGATTCATGCGGGGTCATGATACGTAGGCAATCTACTTAAGATTCGACCCTAATCCTAGGAAAAATAGAAAGAAGATAAATAAAAGGAAAAAAAGAGAGAAAGAAACGAAAAAGAAGAAAATAAGGCATTGAGAGGAAAAAACCACGGCCAAAGAAAAGAAAAAGCAGAAAATGAAAATAGAGAAGCAGGAAAAGAAAATGAGAGAAAACGAAACAAAAAGAGAAAGAAAAGAGAAAAGGAATAAGAAGAAAAGCTGGGATGATGCATGCAACCGAAGCAAACATGTAGATATCCATTTAACTGTATAGGTGCATTACACTTCAATGTGCAATTACCTATCTGTTACTTGTTTCATACTAACCATTGTTACTGTCTTTCCAGCTGAGTATTTTAGAAACCGTGGTTGGTTTGTGGTAAACTGGCCTCGCATCGATACTTCACCAGATCCAAAGGAAAAATAGAGATGTCGTCTGAAATGACCTTGCCTGCAGTCCCCATACCTAAAGATAGCCCTATCTCTGGGATCCCAGCCTCTGAACCCTATACAGCTGAAGAAAATCGGATCCTGCGCTTGCGCTTGATGGAAATGTGGGATGCTTGGAACAATGGGAAGGAACCCCCAAGCACTATCCCCGGATTCCTGGAGTTGTTCCAAGATCTGGAGGCGCTACCACGGTCCCTATCAGCCGCCAAAATATTCCTCTGGGGCAACCTACTATGACTGCTAACTTTTTCGGAACACCCTTTGAGGATTATCCCCAAGTGTTCCCACCCGGAATTGCTCCTAACATCTTTACAGCTCCACCATCATCTGCAACCACCCAACCATCGCTACCAAAACATGCTTTTGACCCTTCGGTCTTCACATTTCAGAATCCAGTTTTTTAGGCTGACCCTCCTCACTATCCTCAATATACCTACTCCCGGCCACCATATGAGATCACACCGGGCAGGACAAAACCCCTAAAGCCCCGGAGTAGGATGAAATGACAAAAAGAGTGAGGCGTTTAGAGCAGAGTCTGAAAAATATGCAGGGTTTAAGCGGGCAGAAGAGTGTTTCTTACAATGATCTGTGCATGTTCCCTTACGTGCACCTGCTTATGGGATTCAAAACGCCAAAGTTCGAAAAGTATGATGGACATGGCGATCCCATTGCACACCTTAAAAAGTATTGTAATCAATTGCGCGGGGCTGGTGGAAAAGAAGAGTTATTAATGGCTTACTTTGGAGAA
>MU727559.1:12071-37515 GCA_026770625.1 Nicotiana glauca
TGGGAATAGAAAAAGTGATGTGGCACTCTCTAATGCTAGGTTTCCTATTTATCTATTCTCTCATTTTTTGGGCCTTTTTCTCTTAGCTTCCCTTAAAAATATTACAGAAAATAAAGATACCCTATTCATCTCTTCCTTAAATGTGTTTCGTTAATTTCTTTCCTTATTAAATATCCAATTTGCTTTCACTATCCTTTTACTTTTATGTTTCTTCTGTGCAAAAATTCCTCATTATTACTATTGTTCCGTTTCAGACGTTTAAGAGTATTACTCCTTTATTTGCAAAAATTCCTCATATTACTATTGTTCCGTTTCAGACGTTTAAGAGTAACTACTCCTTTATTTTCCTTATTTGTGTCATCATGATCCTTTCCCATTAATTCTCATGACTCTATCAACTGTATTTATATTTAATTGCAGCAGCCTATAAAATTAGTGGCTCTCACACATCCCTCCCACTTCTTTACTGCCTTGATATTTTGAGTTTATACCTATGGGATAGGTTAAGTTAAGATATATCATATGAACAATTTCATGCCTCATTTTTCATTTCGTTTTCTTT
The DNA here is from genome assembly GCA_026770625.1 of Nicotiana glauca. Taxonomy (NCBI): domain Eukaryota; kingdom Viridiplantae; phylum Streptophyta; class Magnoliopsida; order Solanales; family Solanaceae; genus Nicotiana; species Nicotiana glauca. The sequence goes on from MU727559.1 coordinate 12,634, forward strand.
CTATGCATACACAAGTACAAATCTTTTTCTTTCTTTCTACGAGAGAAAAAAAAATCAGAACATGATAATGGAAGAAAATTGCAAGAAAGATAGGCCACCGTTAGGGGTGGCAAAATAGTTCAAAGAAAACAGTTAACCACCCATATTATCCACTAAAAAATGGGTTGGATAATGAACTTTTTAAAAACGGATCAAATATGGATAAGAACCATATTATCCATTTAGAAAATGGATAACCAATGAGTCTAACTTTTACATTTATAAAACCTCTAATTGGGGGTTCCTCAAGTTAGGGAGATTAAGAATTCTCCCAAAAGTGATCATATACAAGAAGTCATGGATAATATGGGTAACCCATATTATCCGTCGGTTAACCCATTTTTTATCCGTATTAAATATGGGCCGGGTCGGATAATTTATCCGTTTTTTTATTACCCGTTTTCGACCCGAACTATATCTGACCCGACCCGCAAGTTTGCCCCTCCTAGGGAAGGGTTTAAGAATATGTTTGACATAAAACTGAACTAATGATTTCAGTCATAGTTGACACTGACAGTAAGTGGACTTCTTTTGAACAAAATGGCCTTTGACTTTGGTTTTTTTTTTTTTGTATAGAGAAAGGTCTAAATTTAACCCCCTTTAAATATTGTCTACATCTAACATCTCTTATACTATTCGGTCAAATTTGTCCCTACCGTTATACTGTCGTATCAAATGTATCCCTACTATCAATAAATTTTTAAACAAATATACCTCTATCCGTCAAGTGGACCAAAATCTCCCAAATTATTTTATTTAAGTCACTTATTCTACTTCTTGATCAACTATTTTTAAAATAGTTGGCATTTACCGGCTTTCTTAATTGAAAAAAGAGAAATAAGATAAAGAAATATAAATAATACAACTGTTAGTAAATAAATTATAATAAATTGAAGAATCTGAACTAGGTAGCTTGTCTAAATTTTAAATGTATTTATAGTACCCCAACTTTAATGAATTCATTCTGCAAAAAGTATGGAGACTTTGCAAGTATTAGTGATAGAAGTTGAAGTTCCGTGAAAACTTTGCATTGTCGAATTCAACTTCGCTTTCATAAAATTCCTACATATTGTGCACTCTTAAGTTAGTCGACTACTAACTAGATAATTACAAAATGTATTCGACGTACATGTACATACATGATGAGCATGCAACCGCATATAATACATAATAAATAGACCCACAAAACTCTGCGGTGTGCATATCGTTGAAAAATTATAAAAATTTTAAATCAATTCCAAAACCATTATCACAAGAAGAGAAATGAGTGCAATGGCAATTAAAATAGGTAAAAGGATCAGAAATAGCCCTCTACTTTCTAATATTGTCTATGTTTAACCTCCATTATAATTTCAGAACATAAGTACCCCAATCGTTAGAAAAATATTCAAATCTATCTCTAATTTAAAGAGTGCTCCTATGTGGCAGCGGACCCAGCTATTAAAATGCTACACTTGACATGACATGTATCTTTTTTTACTGTGTCCCCCAACCTCCCCTCCCCCCTCCCCAACCCACAAAAAAAAACAAGAAAAATCGTTGCTCAGTTTAAAAAAGGAAGTTTTTTCCCTTACTAATGTGTGATTAACCCTTGCATTTGATAAAAATTTGGCTTGGAAATGTGTTCGCCTGAGTTTCTGATGGGGGAATTGAACTCTGGAAGTAAAACCATGTCAAAGTATATATTTTAAAGCCAACCTTGATAGAATCTGTGTACAGTAGCGGTAGACACAATTGAATATGATTAAAAAGAAAATAGTATAGAGAGAAGAAGATGATTTTATTATCTGGGAGTAACTGACTTTGTTAATACAGAGTTGGTTATATACAACTGCCTCATACAAGTCACGTATGTTAAATGAGTAAAATAACTACAATACCCCTAACTAACTAACTAACGTAACTACCACATGGCTAACATACCCTACTTTAATACTCCCCATCAAGCTGGAGGTTGGAAGACATCCAACACTCCGAGCTTGGAAACCAGTGAGTGATGCTGAGTTGCAGACAAACCTTTAGTGCGTAAATGTGCAAGTTGAGGAGCAGAGGTGGCATAGTGTGGTGCAAGAAGCCAGACTTGATTTTTTGTTGAACAAAATGGCAATCTATTTCTATGTGTTTAGTGTGTTCATGAAATATGGGATTCTCAGCAATTTGAATAGCCTCCTTGTTGTCACAGAATAATTGGATAGGTTTGGAAATTGGTATCCCAAGTTCTTCAAGAAGTCCTAACAACCAAGTGACTTCTGCTGCCACAGCTGCCATACTTCTATATTCTGCTTCTACTTCTGCTGAGCTCCTACTAACTTTTTGTTGCTTCTTAGTCTTCTATGAGATCAGAGAACTCCCTAATTTGACAATATCCTATCACAGACCTCCTAGTATTAGGGCAGGCTGCACAATCTGCATCACAATATGTAGTCAAGCTGTTAACTGGCTTTGCTTGTAGAAGAGCGCCTAGACCTAGTGCTCCTTTGATATACTCGACCGCCCTCAAGAATGCATCCATATGAGATTGCTTTGGACGTTGCATGAACTGGCTCAATGTTTGCACTGCAAAGTTAATGTCAGGTCGTGTAATTGTCAAATACAAGAGCTTTCGAATCAGTTTCTGATACGCAGTAATGTCTTCTAAATCTGGATCTCCTAGATTTCCCACATGAGCATCATACTCTGATGTGGTAAGATTTTGATTCAACTCCAGAGGTGTTTAAATAGGCTTAGAGCCACTCAAACCTACACCTGAAATCAACTCAAGAGCATATTTTCTTTGGTTAAGTAGAATCCCTTTTTGTGATTAGAAGACCTCAATACCAAGAAAGTATCTCAGTTCCCCCAAATCCTTCACCTTGAATTGGCTTTGCAATGTCTTCTTAGCATAATTGACTAGATGAGGACTACTTCCGGTGATCAATATGTCATCTATCTGAGCCTTGTTTCTTGCTAAACAAAGAGTGATCAAAAGTACTATGCAGGTAGCCATGTATGATCAAGGTATCTGTCAGCTTTATGTTCCATTGTCTTGATGTTTATTTCAACCCATAGAGTGACTTAGTAGCCCGAAAACCTTCTTCTCCCCTTGTCTATGAAAACCTTGTGACAAGGCCATATATACTTCTTTATACAAGTCACCTTGTAAGAAGGCATTGTTTACATCCATTTGATGCAAATTCCATCCTTTTGCCGCATTAATGTTGATAATAGTCCTAACATATATCATTTTTGCTACTGGAGAGAAAGTTTCATGGTAGTACAAGCCTTCTTTTTTTATTGTAACCTTTAGCCACTAATCTGGCCTTAAACCTTTCTACTTCTCCATTTGCTTTATATTTTATCTTATAAACCCTTTTTGATCCAATGACCTGCTTCCCTGGTGGCAGATCAACCAACTTCCATGTGTTGTTTTCCTCTAGTGCACTTATCTCATGCTGCATTGCCTCAATCCACTTGCTATTTTGGGATGCTTCCTTAAATGAACCAGGTTCAATGCGTGCTGAGAAGACCTTCAAATAAGATTGATATCCTATAGTGAGGTTTGCATATGAGAGGCCTTGTGAGATTGGATATAGGTTGTTGCTTATGAATTATCATTTTATCAAATAATCCTTTAGCCATATAGGTGGTCTAGAGGGTCCTGTTGATTTACTGACATCAATCACAACATCTCCTTCAGATGAAATGCCTACTGCTTCTCCAAATGCATCTGAAGCTAAAAGATCTGAATTAATGTTGCTGATATCTGCATCTTCCTGATTCTGTGATGACAACTGATCAACACTGTCTGTAGGTAATTCTTCATGTAGCTGATTTTGTAGTTCGGGTTGTGTGATGATTGGAGATATACTTTCAACTGGTGTATGGTTATTATAAGAATAGGGTTGAGAGGTGTTAGGATTAGAGTGTATCTCAATAGGTAATAGCTCAGGAGGATGTTGTGAGAATATGTCATCTAAGTCTGAAGTCATTCCTTTGAAAGGAAATACTTGTTCTCTGTATGTGACATCTCTGCTCACTAAAAATGCCTTGTTCTCTAAATCTTAAAACCTGTAGCCTTTTTGAGTTTCTGAATATCCTATTAGTAAAATCCTCCTATCTCTTGGAGAAAATTTGTCTCATCTTGGCAGAGTGCTTGCAAAATATAAACAACCAAAAACCTTCAGATGCTCAAACTTAGCTGGTTTCTTATAAAAAAAATCATAAGGTGATTTCCCTGATAGAACAGAAGTTGGCCATTTGTTTATCAAATAAACTGCTGTTTTAACACAGTTTCCCCAGAATATGTTTGGCAATGAGCTTTAAAACTTCAAGGCTCTAGCTACTTTCAGTATATGCCTATATTTTCTTTCCATCACCCCATTTTGTTGGGGTGTGTATGGACATCTACTTTGATATACAATTCCTAACGAAGTTAATAACTCATTACATTTTGAATTGAAGAATTCAGTGCCATTATCTGATCTTAATTTTTTGACATTCAAACCAAATTTATTATGCACCATAGTAAAGAAATCCTTCAACACATCAACTACTTCACACTTGGATTGCAACAAACATAAGCAAATGTATCTGCTAAAATCTTCCACCAGAGTTACAAAGTAGTATTTTCTGTTATATATTGGTATTCTGTGAGGACCCCAAACGTCTACACTCTACATGCACAAGTTGAAAAATCTAATCTATTATACTAATACTAGGTTGAAAAGGTAGTCTATTTTGCTTTGCTAAAGGACGCACTTCATAACTATGTTGTAACTTAGTATCCACCTTACTCTTTAATAGAGAAATATGTTGCATTGAAACAGTTGAAGGATGACCTAATCTTTAATGCCAAAGTGCTGAATCTTCATTTACTTGCACAATATTTCATGCTATAGCTGGGAATTCCCTATTGAGCTCCTCTTTAGCAGATACAAACCATTATATTCTTTACCAATCCCATAACCTTCCCACTGTAGAGACATAGAAATCCAGGAAGAATGCAGTACAACATGATAATTTCTTAGTCAGTTTAGAAACCGATATTAGATTGAATTTAAAATCAGGGACATGTAATATATCTCTCAATGTCAAATCCTCTAATATCTTCACATTTCCTGTATGTGCTACATGACATTTACCGCATGTATGTACTTGTACACCATTGTTATTTTGGTTTTCAGTCTTTCTTATATTGTCTAACACTTCTTTATAAGGTGTAACATGATGCGAAGCACTAGTATCTATTATACAATCATAGTTAAATGCCTTGGACAAAAATGAATGTATACATGCCATTAAAGTGTGACAATCACTTGGATCAGAATCTGGTTTGTTCAAAAGTCCCAACAACTGTTTGTATTGATCTTTTGTGAAGTAATGCCCCTGTATCTAAGTAGTGGTGTTAGAACTCCCTTCTTCTCCAGCTAATACATTTGCATATCTCTTCATATAAGAGTTCTGAGGCTTTTTCTTGCTTTTAAAACTGGTGGATAACCTATAATCTTATAACAATTCTCCTTCAAATGACCTTTGTAACCACATTAATCACATATGAGACCTAGTTTCCTTGCTGCCCTGAAACCTTGTGTTACACCCCAAGTTCTCGTACGTGGAAGTACGCCATAAGTAAATTAATATAAGCTCGGAAATGAGATTAGGCCATCAGTCTTAAGGATAAACAACGAGAGTAACCTGGAGTTTGGTAGCAGACCTTAGTAACAATAAATCAAGCAAGAGTTATGGTATAGTATGACCTACCTAGATGCAGCAAAGTCATACAGATGGATAAATGGATCTATGAAATAAGGTATATCAATATTCGTAAGTTCGATAAAGTACCGAGCGAAGAACTTCAGTATACCTATAGATGCCCAGAGGGATATTTTACCAAGCTCTGTATATGCTTGCAAAGTGAGGCCTAGAGGTTCGCTATAAGCTGGAGCAAAAGGAGAGAAGAGTTGCATATGCGCACGTATAAGGTCAAGCGTCGTACAGGCTGCATGATAAAAGGTAGCAATATTTACGAGATTGGAAGAATTGCGACTACAAGTCGTGGAGTAAAAAAAGAGACCTAAAGGGGGGAATGCCCTGGCCTTTGGAATCATTCACATAACAATTGCCTAGATCGCAAGGAGAGTACTAAAGTATTCAGAAGACATAAGTTATGAAAATAATAAGTGCATCAGTCAACATTCGAGGACGAATGTTCCAAATGGGGGAATGATGTTACACCCCAAGTTTTCGTACATGAAAGTACGCCATAAGTAAATTGATATAAGCTCGGAAATGAGATGTTACATCCTGTATTTTCATACGTTAAAGTTTCGTCGTAAGTTAATCGACTTAAGTTTGGGAATGAGATTATTTGGAGATTATAAGCATTATGCTACTTCAAACAAGTGATGAATAAATTCGTGAATGTGAGAGTGTAAGCAAATAGAAGAAAATAAATTTCGCCGAAGTTTGATATTTTGGGATAAAATACCATCCGAGCTATAATACTCGATATTTATAGACTATTAGCATACAGGGTACCACATGACCATGATAGTAAGACATATAAAGTGTGTTAAAAGTAAGTAGTATTTTAAGTAATTTGAGATAACTCTTAATTATGTGGATAATTGGGTAATTTTAAATTTTTGGTGGAGGATTAAATAAGTAATTAAGCTAATTAAGATTATGGATAAAGCTTAAGGTATCCCAAAACGTGACAGCAAATTAGATTGGAATTAAAACTCAAATGAGTGACTCTTACACTATGTATCTAGGTGGCACAATTAATAAGATTGTGTCACGATCTGGATTTCCCACCCTCGGGAGTCGTGATGACACCTACTAAAAGGAGCTAGGCAAGCCAACTCAATTTACTTCATTTAGCAATTTTCGATCATTTAATAAAAACAAAACACAATATGATAAAGCGGAAGTCTTAAGTATAAATAACTGAAAACAAAAGTAGAAGTTCAATCACAAACTCTACCCAGAACTGGAGTCACTAACTCACGAATGTCTATAGAATACTAAAAAAAGAGTCTGAATAAAATACAATACCGTTTTTTTGGTACAAGGACAACAAACAAAATAAAGATAGAAGAGACTCCGGGTCATGCAGACGTCCGCAAGGCTACCTCGAGATCTCTGGACTGAAGTCAGCTCCCAATGCTCCTACTGCTGTCCAAAAGCTCCTGCTCCGGTACTGTGATCTGTGCAAAAAGATGCACAGAGTGTAGCATCAGCACAACCGACCCCATGTGCTGGTAAATGTCTGGCTTAACCCCGACGAAGTAGTGACGAGGCTAGGCAGGACTACCAATCAACCTATGCAGATATATATACAAGTACTACAAAATAACAACGGAAAGTAATAATTAAGACTGGGAGGGGAACATGCTTTTAGGGATAACTGATAAAATAGAACGGTAGGAATAAATAAGGAAAAACTACAACTGATCCCTTCTAACACAGAATACATGGTCGGCGTGCAACTCGATCCCATTTCATAACATTTAAGTGGTCAGCGTGTCACACGATCCCATTTCATAAAATATAAGTGGTCGGCATGCCACACGATTCCATTTTATGATATATGAGTGGTCGGCGTGCCACGCGATCCCATTTCATAATATATAAGTGGTCGGTGTGCCACACGATCCCATTTCATAATATATAAGTGGTCAGCGTGCCACACAATCCCATTTCATAATATATAAGTGGTCGACATGCCACACGATCCCATTTCATAATATATAAGTGGTTTCTCGGCATGGGAACAAGTATCAATTCAACTATCCCGGCAAGGGAGAATACAAATAAACAGTTAATTCCCGGCAAGGGAGCAACAACAATAACTTACACGTCCCGGCAATGGAATAATTACATCTCTTTCTATTTTGTTCATTTTTTACTTCCTAACCATGTCATAATTATAGCCAACGCTCCAAGGAGTCTACAAAATCATATTTCCTCGTCATACTGTTCACATTATATCGAAGCCATCAATTGAACAAGGTAGAGTCACTACAGAATCCCAAATAAGCACAAGTAAGGACTCACAGTCATGCTCGACACCGGTGTATAGATACTTGTCACCATGACTATACACCGTACTCAACATTTAGCAATTAGCAAATAATACTCTAATCATATTTCCTCAAGCTAAAGTTAGATCAAACACTTACCTCGAATGCTCCAAACTCAACTCAAGCCTCTATTATAGCTTTACCCCTCGAATCCGGCTCCACCTCGGTCAAATCTATGAAATAATGACCTTACAATATTAATAATAGCTAAACAAATCAAACCCAATGCCTAAATATGAACTTCTAGCTTTCTTCCAAAAATTTCCAAAATCGACCCCGGCCCGCTTGGTCAAAACACGAGGTTCGAACCAATTCCATGTCACCCATTCCCCCATGAGCCCGGATATATAATTTGTTTTCAAATTTGACCCCAAAACGAGATCTAAATCAAAGAAAATTAAGAAGCCCTAGTTCTACCCATTTCCCCTAATTTCAACCCTAGATTACATGATTTGAGCCTAGGAATTGGATAAATGATGAAGGAAAATGAAGGAAACAAGTTAAATAATACTTACTCAAGAAGCTTTGGTGAAGAAGAGCTCTAAAAATCGCCTATAGGCTGTGGAGAAGATGAGCTCGTGTGTATTTTGTGAAATATCCCGTCACTGGTTCTGTTTTGAACTTTAAAAATCACTGGCCAAAAATGCTCTATGCGATCGCGGAGAAGGCATTGCGATCGCATAGGGTAAAGTGGAGTAAAACATTGCGATCGAGTAAGGCACGTTGCGAACACATAGAGGAAAAACATGTGCAGTCTAGGTTTGGATTTTAACGAAGTGCGAACGCGGGGTAGGAATTGTGTTCGCATTGAAGGAGCTGGCAAACCTATGCGATCGCGGAAGAGTGTATGCGATCGCATAGAACAAATGTGGGCACATGGAAGACTACACTATGCGATCGCGAAGCAACCTATGCGATCGCATAGAACTAAATATCAGAACACCAGAACTGAGATTTCTGCAATTTTTCTAAGTCCGAAAACACTCCCGAGCCCTCGGGGATCCTAACCAAACACACACATTAACTCAACAACATCATACGAACTCAACCGTGCGATCAATCCGCTAAAATAACATCATAAACGAGGAATCAAACCTCAAAATCATCACTTTTCATTCAAACTTCATAAACTTTCATTTTTCGATATTTAGCATGTACCGGGCACCGGTACCAAAATACGAGCCCGATACCAACGCTTTCTAATCCATTGTCATTTCAAATTTCCAACTAAATTTTAGAAAAATAATTTCTTTTAAAAATTCATTTCTCATGCTCGGGACCTCAGATTTCGATTCCGAGCATACGCCCGAGTCCCATATTTTTCTACGGACCCTCCGGGACCGTCCAATCACGGGTCCGGATCCGCTTACCCAAAATATTGACCCAAGTCAATTTTAATCATTTTAAAGCCACATTTTGAATTTTTTTTACAGAATTTATCATATAAGCTTTCCGGCTACGCGCCCGGACTGCGCACGCAAATCGAGGCAAGTAAAAATGAGGTTTTCAAGGCCTTAGAAGCAGGGAAATGAATGAGAAAATAGGTGATGACCCTTTGGGTCGTCACATTCTCCACCTTTAAAACAACCGTTTATCCTCGAACAGACAAAAGAAAGAAGTATCCGAGTCAGGAAATAGATGAGGATAACGGCTCCGCAGATGAGAAAACAGGTGATGACCCTTTGGGTCGTCATATTATCCACATCTAAACCAACCGTTCGTCCTCGAACGGACAAAAGAAAGAAGTACCCGAGTCGGGAAATAGATGAGGATAACGGCTCCGCATATCAGACTCGGACTCCTCGGTCGATGCCTCAGGAGGCTGACCTCTCCACTGAACTCACACTGAAGGAAAACTCTTCGATCTCAACTGTCGAACCTACCGGTCTAGAATAGCTATCGGCTCCTCCTCATAAGACAGATCCTTGTCCAACTGGACAGTGCTGAAATCTAACACGTGGGCTGGATCGCCGTGATACCTTCGAAGCATGGACACATGAAATACTGGATACACAGATGACAAGCTAGGCGGAAAGGCAAGTCTATAAGCCTCATCTACCACACGGTCGAGAATCTCAAATGGACCAATGAACCTAAGTCTAAGCTTGCCCTTCTTCCCAAATCTCATCACGCCCTTCATAGGCGACACTTGGAGTAAGACCCGCTCACTAACCATGAAAGCTACATCCCGAACCTTACGATTTGCATAACTCTTTTGCCGCGACTGAGCCTAACAAAGTGATCACGCTCAACTGTTTCTATTAAAAGACTAAGCGGGCGTTGCAAATATAATTTGGGGTATTATGCCCAGAGTCGAATCCCACAGGGAATTGACGTATCAACTGTTGTTGTTAGATCACTAAATTCTCAATAATCAACTTTCTTAAAATTTATGAATAATAGTTGGCGGTGTTTTTATATTGCTATAGCTAAACAAGAATAATAAACTAAAAATTAACTAACAAGCTGTTGTAAACAATAGAAGTAAAGGTCTAAGGTTATGGTTTCCCCCGTTGTTGATTTCCTTAGTTGTATGTTTCTTATAGCTATGACTTAATTGCCTCTATCAATCATGAACTCTCCAGCTATCATAACTCTCTCTCTCAAGTAATTATGATAATTTACTAGACGCACTCTCTCAAGCTACGCTAGCTAGATTCGCATTACAGTTCACTTAGATCGCACCCGAGGTATCGTTATCTCTAATCCAACCTCTAAACCCTCGGTTATGACTCTCGCCTATACTCCGGGAGTGATGTTGTTCAAATAACTACCTAAATATGCACTCTATCTCAAGTAGATACATAATGAATAGGCACAGCTAATTGAGGGCCCTTCAATCAACTATAACAAGAATGTAGTTTAACAAATAGAGATTAACAACCAATCAAAACTATATTAATATCACAATAAGTTCATCCACAACGGGTTCCACCAAAACCTTGGATTAAGGTTTTAGCTACTCATAATAATGGGGAAATCAAATACTAAAAGATTCATAATCATAAATTGCAAGAAAATAAAGAAGAATAGAAATAATGATGTTTTTGGTGATCTCTCACACTTGTTTTTCTTGCCAAAGTACTCTCTAATAATGTTACATGCCTCTCTTGGGCGAGTCCTAGTATTTAAATAGGGTTTTGGGCTAAGAATTCCGAAATTTGCACTTCAGTCCCTCAATTTCTCGTCGCCTGCCGCGGTCCTACCGCGCCCACGCTGGGACCGCGGCCAAGAGTCCTCTCTGAATCTCATATAACAGCTCACCGCAGTCCTAGCGCGCCTACACTGGGACCGCGGCAATTCACCTCCAGGCCTTGTTTTTGTATTTCACATGGTTCATTTGGAGACTTTGATGCAATTGGATTATTTTTCTTCCATAAATGATACAAAACCACTCCATAGCCTTCTTATACTATATGTAACCTGAAAAACATGAAAAACACTAATAAGAGCACTTTGCTATCACTTTTACAATAAAAACTCTACAAGAAAGTGGTTCTTTTGAGGTTTAATCATAGTTCAATTCACCTATTATCAACACCCCACACTTAAAGCTCTGCTCTTCCTCGAGCAAGTTAAACCACACTTCTATGCCTAATCGCTCAACGAATTACCCAATTTTTATGTCACACCTGCCATTATGAAAGAGTAACCTAAGTAGTGCAACTGTCACACCTCAGATGCAGACTCTAATGCCATGCCACACACATGCTCACTCTAGTTACTTTAACAGAGGTGAAAACTTGCTATTTCTTCCTGAGTCACATGCCCTCACATAAATAAATTGAGAGAAGTTTCACACATATAGAATCAAGCACAAAGAACTTTAGATAGAAAGAATTCACTCGCTCTCAACAAAGAACATTCTTATGCCACACAGATACACCATAAGCTTGCCCGTAGTGTACTACTCCACTAATCGAGCTCATTCAATATTGGATCAATTAGGACTTTAATTGGTTGTAATGTAGGCTAAAAGACGGGTAGGATAAATTTAGATATAAGAGTGACTACACCTCCCTAAGCACTTTAATACATACATTTTAACATTTAAACCCCATACTTATGTCAAACCTAACGCCACCTTCACATTAATTTATATTACCCCATACTTCTTTAAGCACTTACATCAAGAGCCACCCCTTATCAAGGATTTTTTTAAATTTATTTTAACAATTCAAGTGGCTCTTCCTTTTTCAAAACAGTGCACCTTTCTCCTTATTCAATTAGTTCCACTCAAAATCCAAACCAACCACCCCACACTTTAACTTTTACAAAGTTTATAACATTCAAGTGCTCATGAGAGGTGAAAAGGTTCAAATAGATGGTTAATTCAAACAAATGGATAAGGCTTGTAATGTGGTTGCCAAAGAAATAGGATTATAGGCTCAAAGGGGTTAACTACGATACATAATAAATAGGTGGGTAAAATATGTATATTAGACTCCACAAGAAATGCCTATATCACTTCCAAGACTGAACAAAACTACTATTTCGCTTTGCAAACACACAAGGCAAGTTCTAGGTATCACATGCACACCGAATATAGGTAATTCTCACACACACTTGGCAAGTAACTCATTCCGAACTAGTTCATCAACACACTCACATGAGCATTCAAGCAAGACAAAGTGTACACAATTAAGGCACAAATTATGAGTCTACACATGAGCCTAGACGTCGCACTCTCAAGTTCGTTTAATTGTTAGCAGGTGTATACATCAAAAAGGGTGGAGTCCTGCCCTTGCCCATCCTAATCTAAGAGAGTCTTCAGAGTCCTAAAAAAAATCTACCTAACCCGGTTCAAGAAAAAAGCCCTTGGAAAAGAACCATTGTCAAAAGAAAAACCAAGGGGGAATTACTACACTACCTAAAAGGGGAAAAGAAAATAAAATAAAATAAAAAAATCTACGTGGACTACTTCCCTCAAGAGTACTGTCCAAGTGGTCCGTCCTCAGGAAGATTCCTTTACCCCTTTTTTTAAATGTTTTTAACAACCGACTTTGACCCTCAAGAGACCCGTTGACAAGTGTACGTCGTTGGGCCAAGTCAGTTATGTATAAGATGATACAACAATACAGCTATAGAATTACAACATGCTCAATATATATACTACAATAAAACACAACAACAAGTCTCCCACCCCACACGTAAAATAATGGCATGTCCCCATGTCATAACATAAATAAAGAGCAGTAGGGTAAGAAGACTTCCCTGAGTATCAATCGGAGTCGGAGACCGTGCTGGGGTCCACATGACAAGCTCTTCCCAATGCGCGGAACCACACCATGAAGCGGTTCTCATACCTGGCCTGTCGTTGAGACATAGCATCCATCCGCACATGCAGGCCATCCACCGAGGTTCGAAGGTCCTCGAGATCCTCCCCCACAGAACGTAGCATAAGCCGGGTGGACTGTCATCGAGAGAGTCCTACCCTAGTGTGGGGATGCCGAGAGGGTCCGACTCCGTCATAGGACCTCCTGGAGGGTGCCATTGGTGCTGGGGCTTCATCCTTATCATCAATATCTATGGTCGTGGGCACATCTCTGCCCACTGAGATCCTAGAAGTCCGGAAGGGCATCTTTGCGGGCAATGTGCCATCAGTAGGATAAGTGGGAACGCCCTTAAGCAGACACAATCTAGTCACCAATGAGGGGAAATAAAACCCCTTAGACTGCAGCGAGGATCGGAGGATCATTTCATCACTAATAAGTTGCGCCGCATCAAAGTCACGCTTGGTGACAAAGAACCATACCAGTAGAGCCCGTAGGTAGTTGACATCGGTTGAGTTGCTCGTGGGCAGGAAGCGGCTACAAATGAAATTAAACCAGCACTTGGCCTCGTGAGTGAAGGACTTGGAGTGGAGGGTGATGTTTTCCTGTATCCAAGTTGGTTGGCCATTCGCGCAGATTGCTTCAATCATGGTCTCCCAAGTGACCCCATGAGCGTCGTGAAAATGATCAACATCACCTCTGAATTGGGGCAACTTCAAAACTTGGTAAATCTTAGGAATGGAGGCATCCACCACCTTGCCACGCACAATTACCTCCCGGCTAACATGTTCCAGGAAATTGGCATAGAATTCCCGGACTATCATAGGATTCGCTATTTCGGGCTCATCAAACAAAAATTCCATCTCCCTCCGTCGTATCTCTTCATACATGTCTGGGCTTTCCATGCGGAGGGCATCCCTATCCACAACAATCTCTGGGACGAAGGTTTTTGTGGTTTTCAGATGAAATGCGTCCTCCGCCCCCGGAGTCTGGAACCTAGTTTCATCATATGTAGGCCCCTTGGAAGAACTAGCCGAGCCTCTTTGCCTCTTTCGTGCCATAGTACATGCAACAAGATAGGGCAACTATCAAATACATCCTAAACTGGGCCATGCGAGTGGTTACTCAGACTTCGCCACCCGCTGGCACTAAACAGTTATCATTGGCCAACAATGCCAAAACACCCAATTGCTAAGTGGCTCAAATTGGCCAACCCTTATTACGATAATTTCATACCCCCATCAACAAGTCAAATTCATCCATAATACCCCCCACAACCTTTCATCAGTGAAATAAGTCAACCACCACCACCACAACCAATTACAATGAGCACAAAGTACTCCAAAATTTACAACACATCCCAAATTTTCGTCCATATAGGCCCAACCACCAAATTTTGCCCTAAAATTATTGTTAGGTCTCAAAAACACTACAAATACCCCTTCCACAAGTTAAGCATCATGAAACCCAACATCTAAGCATCAACCATGGCTAAAAGCATCAAATAAAAAAAAACAAAGAAAAAGATACAATTTATACATGACAACAAATTCTAGGGTTAGGAAAACTAATTTACACTAACTATTTGAAGAAAAGAGAAGGGAAGAGAAGAAAGCTTACCTTGTAGATGAGATGAGAGAGTTGAAGAAGGAGAATTTTGGTGGAGAATGGGGGTTAGGGCTTGGGAGGAAGAATATGAGATGAAATTGTGGATAGGATAGAGAGAAAAAGGGTTTTGGGGTCGTGGGTTTGTAGTGGAGAATAAGAGGTGGGGTGTTGGGATAAGGTTAATTGGGGGGGGGGGGGGAATTACAATAAGGGGAAAAAATAAAAAAATTCAAAAAACATACCTGACTGGCCCGTCCATGTACTACCGCGGTCACGCTGGGACCGCGGTAGACCAGGTTCAGAGAGCCTATTTCACCGCGGTTCCACCGCGGTCACGCTTGAACCGCGGTGGAAAAATTTCAGAGAGGGTGTTTGACCGCGGTCCCACCGCGGCCACGCTTGGACCGTGGTCAAGGCGTTTTTTTGGTACTTTTTTTTATACAGTTATACATTACACTTACAACAAATTCGTGGGTTGCCTCCCACGCAGCGCCTGATTTAACGTCGCGACATGACGCAAGTAGTTGATTTCCTACTCCTCGTTCACGTACTGGGGTTCTTTGAAACTGGTCACCACTGTATCCCCTTTTTCTTCAGCTGATCCAAGGTAATGTTTCAACCTTTGTCTATTGACGGAGAATTTGTTCGTCCAGTCTTTTGATTCAATCTCAACCGCTCCACTTGCAAACATTTGCACCACTCTGAATGGCCCAGACCATCGGGATTTCAACTTACCTGGAAACAATTTCAACCGTGAATTATAGAATAATATCATGTCCCCAGGTTTGAAATGTCGCTCAACAATGTTCTGGTCGTGTAACCTTTTCATTCTTTCCTTGTACAATCTTGTGCTCTCAAAAGCAAGATGTCTGAACTCGTCAAGCTCATGCAAATCAGTAATTCTAGTTGTGTCTGCAACTTCAATATCTAAGTTCAACTGTTTCAATGCCCACAACGCTTTATGCTCAAGTTCAACTGGCAGGTGACATGCCTTTCCAAACACCAACTTATATGGTGACATACCAATTGGTGTTTTAAATGCAGTCCTGTAGGCCCAGAGTGCGTCATCTAGCTTCCTCGCCCAATCAGTTCTTGTGGCGTTCACTGTTTTGGTCAACACACTCTTGATTTCTCTATTGGACACTTCCACGTGTCCACTAGTTTACGGGTGATACGGAGTAGCCACCTTGTAGCGCACGTCATACTTAGCAAGCAACTTTTCGAAGGCTCTATTGTAGAAGCGAGTGCCTCTGTCGCTGATAATGGCTCGTGGTGTTCCGAATCGGGTGAATATGTTCTTCTTCAGGAATCCCACCACTACTCTTGCATCATTAGTGGGTAACGCAGTAGCTTCTACCCATTTTGACACGTAGTCCACAACAACTAGTATGTATTTATTTCCAAAGGAGCTGACGAAAGGACCCATGAAGTCAATCCCCCAGACAGCAAACACTTCCACCTCTTTAATCGGGTTCATAGGCATCTCGTGGCGACGGGAAATGTTCCTAGTCCTCTGATATTCACTGCAACCCTTTACCCATAGGTGTGCGTCTCTAAACATTGTTGGCCAAAAGAATCCGACCTCAAGCACTTTCGCTGCTGTCCTGACTCCTCCAAAATGTCATCTGTATGCCGATGCGTGACAAGCCTGCAAAACAGAAGATTGTTCTATCTCGGGAATACACCTCCGGATCATATTGTCAATACATATTCTAAACAGATAAGGCTCATCCCAATAATACATGCGGCTATCACGATAAAATTTCTTTCTTTGGGAAGATGAGAGGTCATGAGGAACTATACCACTGACCAAGTAATTAGCAAAATACCATGGCGCTTCCTCAAGATTAGTAGCGAGCAACTGCTCATCTAGAAAAGTTTCCAGGATCTTTTCGACCTCGATTGCTTTTTCAGCTCCTTCAAGTCGTGATAGATGATCAACGACTTGATTTTTTATGCCCTTACGGTCACGAATTTCAAGGTCGAATTCTTGTAACAGCAGCACCCAACGAATCAGGCGCGACTTAGACTCCTTCTTTTCAATTAAGTACCTGAGAGTTGCGTGGTCAGTATATACAATTACCTTGGAACCAATCAGATATGATCGAAACTTGTCGAAGGCAAACACCATGGCCAACATCTCCTTCTAAGTCACAGTGTAATTCAGTTGGGCTCCACTCAGCGTTCTACTAGCATAGTATATTGGATGCATCAGCTTGTCCTTTCGTTGGCCCAACACTGCCCCCACTGCGTAGTCACTAGCATCACACATGAGTTCGAACGGTTGCTCCCAGTCGGGGCAACTATGATAGGTTTTGTGACAAGCCTCTTTTTCAGCTCCCCGAATGCTACCCTGCAATCATCAGAAAACAAGAAAGGGTGATCTTTTTCTAACAACTTAGAGAGAGGGTTGGCGATCTTTGAGAAGTCTTTTATGAATCGCCGATAGAAACCGGCATGCCCGAGGAAGCTTCTATAACATCTACCATAGCACGATCCACCTCAATTCCTTTGCTTGACACCCAATGTCCTAAGACTATGCCTTCTTGTACCATAAAATGGCAATTTTCCCAATTCAGAACCAAATTAGTCTCGATACACCGTTTCAGCACACGAGTTAGATTTATCAGGCACTCATCAAATGAGTTCCCCACCATTAAGAAGTTATCCATGAACACCTCTATTATATCCTCTACCATGTTAGTGAATATGGCCATCATGCACCGTTGGAATGTGGCGGGTGCGTTGCATAGGCCAAAAGGCATCCTCCGAAAGGCATAAATGCCATACGGGCAAGTGAAAGAGGTCTTCTCTCCGTCCTCCGGTGCAATGAAAATTTGGTTGTACCCGGAGTACCCATCCAGAAAACAAAAATGTGACCTCCCTGCCAATCTGTCTAACATCTGATCAATGAAGGGAAGTGGGAAGTGGTCTTTCCGGGTGGCTAGATTTAACTTCCGATAGTCCATGCAAATTCTCCAGCACGTGACGGTTCTCGTAGAGATCAGTTCATTTTTATCATTCTTGACTACCATCATGCCACCCTTTTTAGGAACACATTGAACTGGGCTAACCCAACTACTGTCAGAGATGGGAAAATGAATCCCGCATCTAACCACTTGATTACTTCTTTCTTCACCACTTCCTTCATATTGGGGTTCAACCTTCTTTGGTGTTACCTGGAAGGTTTGTGTCCCTCTTCCAGTAGAATTTTATGCATACAGTAGGCGGGGCTGATCCCCTTTATGTCTGCCACGGTCCACCCAATGGCAGTCTTGCATTCCTTAATTACCTGCAATAGTTGTTGAGCCTGCACATCTAACAAACTAGATGATATAATAACAGGTAATGTGGAGTTAGGTCCAAGAAATTCATACCTGAGATGGGCGGGCAATGGTTTCAATTCCAGCTTTGGTGGTTCTTTGATAGATGGATTGGCTTGAGGAGTTTCTCGATTTTCTAAGTGCAATGGCTCAAACTCTAGGGTCCTATCCCAGAACCCTCTACCTTCTAATGCCAACACCCATTCCGCCAGATCCTCTCCATTTACCTCATCCAAATTCATTAGACATGCAGCAAGAGGGTCCTTAATAGTCAGCCTTTCATCGTCAGTCTCTACAATTACATCCATGACATCAATAAGAGAGCAATTGGCGAACTCACTTGGTCGCCTCATAGATTTCTGCACATTGAATGTTATTTCTTCATCGTTCAGCCTCATCTTGAGTTCCCCAGTCTCACAATCAATTAGAGCTCTTCCTGTGGCCATAAACGGTTTTCCCAAAATGATGGGAATCTCTTCATCCACCTTACAATCTAGGATCACAAAATCTACAGGGAAGAAAAATTTCCCTACCTGAATCAGCACATCGTCTAGAATTCTGTAGGGTCTTTTCACCGTCCTGTCAGCCAGCTGCAACAACATAGAGGTGGGTCTAGCTCTTCCAATGCCCAACCTCTTATAGATTGCTAGGGGCATAATATTGATGTTGGCCCCTAGATCACACAGTGTCTTAGCAAAAGCAAAATTTCCAATAGTGCATGGAATTGTAAAGCTCCCTGGATCAGACATCTTTTCAGCAATTGGTCTAGTCACCACTGCATTACAGGTCTGATTAAGTGTAACTGTGGCCAAGTCTTGAAAATCAAACGTTCGGGACATTAAGTCCTTCATCATCTTTGCATACCCAGGCATCTCCTTCAAAGCGTCAATCAATGGTATATTTACCTGGATTTGTTTCAGCATGTCAAAGAACTTCTTGTATTGCTCCTCCTTTTTGTACTTAGCCAACCTCTGGTTGAAGGGTGCATGGGGTATCTTCTTCCCAATCACTTGGGACTGATCTTTATCAGTTGCTACCTTAACTACTGACTCCTGGACTTTTTTAGCTTCTTTCTCGGTCTCATTCTGAATGCACTTTTCTTCTTGAGCCGGCTGGACTGTCACCTCTGTCAGTCCCGTTGATTCATCCAGCTCGATGGGTACTGGTATGAGTGTCTCAACCTGTCTAGCTTCTCGAGCCCTTTCTTGCTCTTCATCCAGATCTCTGCCATTACGTAGACTCACTGCCATCAGCTGCTTCAGTCCCTGATCTTTTGGATTTATCTGAGTGTCTGCAGGTAGTGTCCCTTGAGGACGATTGTTCAGGGACATTGAAATCTGGCCCACCTGTACTTCGATATTTTTGATTGCTGCATCATGGGCATCGACTCTTTCATTAATTTTAGCATTAGAGCCAATAACCTGCTGCATCATTGCTTCAAGTCTAGCAAACCCATCTTCCTGTCTTCCACCATATTGCTGTTGAGGTGGGTGATACCCTTGCTGCTGATTCTGATTGTTGTATCCCTGTGGTCGTGGGTAAGGTGCCATATTGTTGGGGGGTCTTATACCTCCCATGTTCCCGGTGTTGAACTGTGGCTGTGGTGGCCTGTATTGATGATTTTGTTGACCCCAATTCTGACCACTCTGTCTCTGGCCGCCATAATTAGACACATAGTTCATGTCTTCAGGGTAGTGATGATGATCGTGTTCTGCATTCCACTGACTACCAATTGGCTGACTAATGCAAGATGCACACATGCCCCCATTGGTAGTATCAACAATATGTACCTGCTGTTTCTGCCCTGACTCTTCCACCTTCTTGGTGAGTATGCTCATCTGTGTCAATAAGGTGGCCATGTTTTCCGCCATAGAATTGGATGGATCTAAAGGCACTGAGTGTACCACTGGAGTGATGCGTGCACCTCTGGTTACCCAGCCCGGATTTTGTGCCATCTTGTCAAGCAGACTCTGGCCCTCTCTCCATGTTTTGCTCAAGAATGCCCCACCAGCTGAAGCATCAACAATGTTCTTTATGCTATCTGGCAATACCATGTAGAACCGCTGCCCCAACATTAAATCTGGAACACCATGGTGTGGACATATGACCAACATCCCTTTAAAACGCTCTCATGTTTCATGCAAGGTCTCTATCGATCTCTGTTTAAAGCTCAAAATCTCATCAATTTGTTGAGCAGTCTTGTTGGGTGGATGGAACTTGTTGTGGAATTGCTTGACTAGTTCATCCCACGTTGCTATAGAATTTATGGGAAGTGAATTCAACCAAGTCTGGGCAGCTCTTGTCACTGAGAATGGAAACAATAACAGTTTCATTGATTCCGGAGTTACATTAGGTTGCCTTTGGGTTTTGCAGATAGATAAGAAATTCTTCAAATGCTACCGAGGTCTTCAACTTGTGACCCCGAAAATAGTCCCTTATTCTGCAACAAGTGCAACATGTTATTTGTGATCTGGAATGACTCAGCCTGTATTTGCGGAACTACTATCGCTGTGGATAGATTCTCAGATGTGGGTTGTGCCCAGTCATAGAGCGCAGCCTCTGGCACTGGCGCTATTGGTGCTGGTGGATTTTCCTGGTTATCACCCATGATTGTTTCGAATTGTGTGGTTGTTGGTTGTTTTGTCGGTTGGCCCGATTAGAGCCCTAAAAACTTTGTCGGGATCCGATAATGCTTCTAATAATTCACCAGATCTCGATGAGTTTCTAGGCATGCACTTGTGCAACCAAGTCAACAAACGTTAATAGTTCAATGTAAAATTGAGTATAGAGAAAACTGACTACACTAAGAATTTTGTACTTCTTTCAATTGTAATTGATATCACCGTTAATTACCCGGCAACGACGCCAAAATTTGATCACGCTCAACTGTGTCTATTAAAAGACTAAGCGGGCGTTGCAAATATAATTCGGGGTATTATGCCCAGAGTCGAATCCCACAGGGAATTAACGTATCAACTGTTGTTGTTAGATCACTAAATTCTCAATAATCAACTTTCTCAAAATTTATGAATAATAGTTGGCGGTGTTTTTATATTTCTATAGCTAAACAAGAATAATAAACTAAAAATTAACTAACAAGCTGTTGTAAACAATAGAAGTAAAGGTCTAAGGTTATGGTTTCCCCCATTGTTGATTTCCTTAGTTGTATGTTTCTTATAGCCATGACTTAGTTGCCTCTATCAATCATTAACTCTCCAGCTATCATAACTCTCTCTCAAGTAATTATGATAATTTACTAGACGCACTCTCTCAAGCTACGCTAGCTATATTTTATTACAGTTCACTTTAGATTGCACCCGAGGTATCGTTATCTCTAATCCAACCTCTAAACCCTCGGTTATGACCCTCGCCTATACTCTGGGAGTGATTTTGTTCAAATAACTACCTAAATATGCACTCTCTCTCAAGTAGATACATAATGAATAGGCACAGCTAATTGAGGGTCCTTCAATCAACTACAACAAGAATGTGGTTGAACAAATAGAGATTAACAACCAATCAAAACTATATTAATATCACAATAAGTTCATCCACAATGGGTTCCACCAAAACCTTAGATTAAGGTTTCTAGCTACTCATGATAATTGGGAAATCAAATACTAAAAGATTCATAATCATAAATAGCAAGAAAATAACGAAGAATAGAAATAATGATGTTTTGGGTGATCTCGCACACTTGTTTTTCTTGCCAAAGTACTCTCTAATAATGTTACATGCCTCTCTTGGGCGAGTCCTAGTATTTAAATAGGGTTTTGGGCTAAGAATTCCAGAATTTGCACTTCAGTCCCTTAATTTCTCGTCGCTTGCCGCGGTCCTACCGCGCCCACGCTGGGACCGTGGCCAAGAGTCCTCTATGAATCTCATATAACAGCTCACCGCGGTCCTACCGCGCCCACGCTGGGACTGCAGCAGTTCACCTCCAGGCCTTGTTTGTGTATTTCACATGGTTCATTTGGCGACTTTGATGCAATTGGCTTCTTTTTCTTCCATAAATGATACAAAACCACTCCATAGCCTTCTTCTACTATATGTAACCTGAAAAATATGAAAAGCACTAATAAGAGCATTTTGCTATCACTTTTACAATAAAAACTCTACAAGAATGTTGTTCTTTTGAGGCTTAATCATAGTTCAATTCACCTATTATCACGAATCCTATCTTGAATGATCTTAACCTTATCCAAGGCCTCCTGAACTAAGTCTGTACCCAATAAACGAGCCTCTCCCGGCTCGAACCATCCCACTAGAGACCGATATCGCCTACCATACAATGCCTCATATGGAGCCATCTAGATGTTGGACTGGTAGCTGTTGTTGTAGGCGAACTCTGCTAAAGGAAAAAACTAGTCCCATGAGCCTCCAAAATCAATGACACAGGCTCGGAGCATATCCTCCAATATCTGAATGGTCCGCTCAGACTGGCCGTCCGTCTGAGGATGAAACGATGTGCTCAACTCAACCCGTGTGCTCAACTCTCGTTGAACTGAACCCTAGAAACGCGAGGTAAACTGTGTATCCCGATCTGAAATGATAGATACCGACACACCATGAAGGCGAACAATCTCTCGGATATAAATATCAGCTAACCTCTCGGAGGAATAGGAGACTGCCACAAGAATGAAATGTGCTGACTTGGTCAGTCTATCAAAAATAACCCAAATCGCATCGAAATCCTTCCGAGTCAATGGAAGTCCAGTAACAAAATCCATGGTAATCCTCTCCCACTTCCACTCGGGAAGCTCAATCCTCTGAAACAAACCACCAGGCATCTGATGCTCATACTTAACATGTTGATAGTTCAAACATCGAGCCACATATGCAACAATAGCTTTCTTTATCCTACTCCACCAATAGTGCTGCCGCAAGTCCTGATACATCTTCGCGGCGCTCGAGTGAATAGAATATCGAGAACTATAGGCCTCCGCTAAGATCAACTCTCGAATCCCATCAAAATTGGGCACACAAACCCACCCCTGCAATCTCAAAACACCATCATCATCTAAGGTCACCTTTGTGGCACCTCCACGCTGCACCGTGTCTCTCAGGACACACAAATGGAGATCATCAAAATGCCGATCATGGATACGCTCCAATAATGAAGAACGAGCGACCGTGCAAGCTAACACTCTACTAGGCTCAGAAATGTCCAACCTCACAAATTGATTGGCCAAGGCCTGAATGTCCAAAGCAAGCTGTCTCTGGATGACCAGAATATAAGCAAGACTACCCATGCTGGCGGACTTCCTACTCAATGCATCGGCCACCACATTGGCTCTCCCCGGGTGATATAAAATAGAAACATCATAATCCTTCAATAACTCCAACCACCTCCTCTGCCTCAAGTTCAACTCCTTCTGCTTGAACAAGTATTGAAGACTCTTGTGATCAGTGTACACCTCACACGTCATACCATATAGGTAATGCCTTCAAATCTTCAAAGCATGAACAATGGCTGCCAACTCTAGATCATGAACCGGATAATTCTTCTCGTGGATCTTCAACCGCCTCGAAGCATAGGCAATGACTCTGCCATCCTGCATCAATACTACACCAAGCCCAATACGGGAAACATCATAATAGACTGTATAAGGCCCTGAACCTGTGGGCAAAACCAATACCGATGTCGTAGTCAAAGCTGTCTTGAACTTCTAAAAACTCACCTCACACTCGTCTGACCATCCGAACTAGGCACCCTTCTTGGATAATATGGTCATCGGGGCTGCTATAGATGAAAATCCCTCCACGAACCGACGGTAATAACCTGTTAACCCCAAGAAACTCCGAATCTCGGTAGCTGATGTTGGTTGAGGCCAGTTCTTGACTGCCTCAATCTTCTTTGGGTCCACCTGGATACCCTCTGCTAATACGACATGACCCAGAAATGCAACCGAACTCAACCAGAACTCACACTTCGAGAACTTAGCATATAACTGACTATCCTTCAGAGTCTGAAGAACCACTCTGAGGTGCTTCTCGTGCTCCTCCTGGCTGCAGGAATACACCAGAATATCATCAATAAAGACTATCATGAACAAGTCTAAATAAGGCCTGAACACTCGGTTCATCAACTCCATAACTGCTGCTGGGGCATTGGTCAACCCAAATGACATGACCAAAAACTCATAATGCCCATACCGAGTGCGGAATGCTATCTTAGGGACATCACACGCCCTAATCCTCAGCTGATGGTAGCCAGATCTCAAGTCTATCTTTGAAAACACCTTTGCGCCCCGAAGCTGGTCGAACAAATCGTCAATCCTCGGCAGTGGATACTTGTTCTTAATCGTCACTTTGTTCAATTGCCGGTAATCAATTCACATCCTCATCGAACCATCATTTTACTTCACAAATAACACTGGCGCACCCAATGGAGAAGCACTAGGTCTGATAAAACCCTTCTCTAGCAAGTCTTGCAACTGGTCCTTTAACTCCTTCAACTCTGACGGGGCCATGCGATATGGCGTAATGGAAATGGGATGAGTGCCCGGAGCCAGATCAATACAGAAATCAATATCCCTGTCGGGCGGCATACCTGGCAGGTCTGAAGGGAAAACC
>MU727560.1:4919-34685 GCA_026770625.1 Nicotiana glauca
AAGGATAGTCTTTTCTTTGTTATTTGCCTTGTACTTTATATTTATTTCATCTGTTTATGGCTCTTGGTACGAGATAAATGCCTACATGGCGAGTCTCGATCTTTTTTTCCTTCTGATGGCTTTTGGCCTCAGAAGTATTTCAACCTAATCGAGATGGTGCCTCATCATCGATCAATCGAGGTCGAACTCTTCTATTGTTGGAAAAGACCCTTGGCCTTAATAGGTGTTATTTTGACCTAATTGAAATATTAACCCGTCATTGTTCGATCGAGGTTGAACTCTTCTCTTTTTGGCAAAGGATCTTGGCCTTAATAGGAGTTATTTCAAACTTAACCAAATATTAACCCGTCGTCCTTCGATTAAGGTCGAACTCTTCTCTTTTTGGCAAAGGCCCTTGGCCTTAATGGGTGTTATTTCGAACTTATCGAAATATTAACCTGTCATTGTTCGATCAAGGTCGAACTTTTCTCTTTTTGGCGATGTCCTTTGGCCTTAATGGGTGTTATTTCAAACTTATCAAAATATTAACCCCTCGTTGTTCGATCGAGGTCGAACTCTTCTCTTTTTGGCGAAGGCCCTTGGCCTTAATGGGTGTTATTTCGAACTTATCAAAATATTAACCCATCGTCGTTCCATCGAGGTCGAACTCACTCTTATTGGCAAAGGCCCTTGGCCTTAATGGGTGTTATTTCAACCTTATCGAAATATTAACCAATCGTCGTTCAATCGAGGTCAAACTCTTCTCTTTTTGGCGAAGGCGCGTGGCCTTAATGGATGTTATTTCGAACTTATCAAAATATTAACCCGCCGTCATTCAATCAAGGTCGAACTCTTCTATTTTTGGCGAAGGCCCTTGGTCTTAATGGGTGTTATTTTGAACTTATCGAAATATTAACCCATCGTCGTTCGATCGAGGTCGAACTCTTCTCTTTTTGGCAAATTCCCTTTGCCTTAATGGGTGTTATTTCGAACCTATCAAAATATTAACCCGTCATCAGTCCCAGTTTTTGGAGAGCCAGATATCTTTTGGGGGAGTACCAGTCCGTTTGACATTGCTCGTAACGGAGGGTGCAACATCGGAGAATGCAAAGCGTTGCTGTTTCGCTCAGGTTTTCTCTGCTCGCAAATTGTGGCTTCCTTGTCTGGCTCCTATCTTTCGGCTCAAAGGTATCACTGGCGGGCTGTATCATTTTTGTTTTGCGGTAGTTTCTCGTCCTTTAATTGAGATGTTTTTTTTATAAATTTGTACGCCTACGCAGCCATTGTATTCCTACTTGAGCAGAGATTAGGAGACGGGTTAGAATGACACTTTCCTTGCCCCCATCTGGTGGTCCGATGGGGGAGAACTAATGGGTAACATAGTTTTCCTTGTTTGGCGTATTGATGGTGGATGGGGCGATAGATTTTGGGCTTGATAATTTTTTTCGGATCTCCTCCCCCTACTGCGCTGCTCCTTTATCTCGCATGGGTTGGATTTTTCCTTCGCCCCCCTTTTTGGTGAGTGATCGTATTTCTTGTCTTTGATCTGGGTAGAGACTAGGAAATTTCACTAAGAAATCCCCACAGACGGTGCCAAATTATTTGACTCAAAAGTTATTGAAACCCTTTTGAACAAATCAATCAAAGATGAAGGGAAAAATCTTATTGAGACATAATAAATTCCAAATCAAAGAGCTAGCAGCGTGGATCACACACAAGATGAAGGGAATGTAAATGATCTTATTGAGATTTAATGCAACATTTCCCATCAATCGATGAGGAGACCACTTTACATTGTTTTACTAGAGATTCGTAGATCTCTATCACGAATATTAGAATAGAGTTGTTTAGTTGTTGGGTGGGAGAGAATGTGCAACCCCCTTGTTGAAAGCTTTCCCTTGCTATATATAGTTGTGGCACCCTTGCCCTTTGCTGGACCCCATGTCCTCTTGCCTCCAATGTGCTTTAGACGTACCTTTAAGCGCCGCCCTGGCTAACTCGCTAGATGTCGAGGAGGAAATATGGAGTGGGCTATATTATTTTTCGCTACCCGATTATTCACGTTGGTCAACTCGGTCGCGACGGTCAAATTTTGGCCAATACAGAAATGACTAACGTAAATTGGTTCAAGATGAAAGACTTCTTTTACTTAATTTTTTACTTAAGTTGCTTTTTGGAATGAAATAAAATTTTTGGTTCCTTTTAATTGAGAGGAAAATATTCCTGGTTCTTTGATGTTTGGAAGGAAAACATTTTTGAATTCCTTTTTATTCATCTTAGATTTGTAACAGAACTCAGATAGTCATCATTTCTTATTTATGCCTAGGTTGCCACCTAGGCATAAGTGATTTCTTAGTCATGTTTTGACTTGTGGCTTCTTGCCACATGTTTGGGCAATAACTTATAAATTTTTATCCATTTATTAGTTATTTGGGTAATGTTCCGTTATCCGGTAATTAATCAATTGCCCACATAATTTAAAAATTACCTCAAATCATACAAAATCCAACTTATTTTTAATATACTTTATACATTATACTACCGTGGTCATATAGTACCTTGCATGGTACTAGTTCATAATTATCGGGTATCATCGCTCGACCCGTATTTTTTTTCAAATTGGCCACTTTCACGAAACTCGTTTCTTTAATTCGTGTACCCCTTTATCCTTCATAACCTTTATTTATTGCTTGCTATAAATAGAGTAAGTACGTTAACATTAAGACGATCTCATCCCCTGTCTATGTCGACTAACTGAAAATAAAATTTTAACATACGAAAATCGAGAGATGTAACATCCTTCTCCCCTTAGAAACATTTGTCCTCAAATGTTCAACTCCCCATGTTCTGTCGAACTTTGGCTGGGTGGCCTTTGTAACAACACCACTACCAATTCTCCTCGTAGAATCTTAATAAACCAACGCCACATAGGACCACTATTATGAATAACGACCATGGCCTCACACGACCAACAACTATTGCTAATAAAAGAATTTGTACATGTACCTTATGGTTATGACGTCTCAGCCGGAACCTTCTCTGGAGGAGGAAATAAATAGGGATATCTAGACTTTATGTCTTCGTCGGCCTTCCAAGCCATTTCTTCCACATTGTTGTTCCTCCAAAGTACTTTCACAAAGGCTACATCCTTATTTCGTAGCTTGTGGATTTGTGTCGGTCTAGGATGGAAACCGAAACTTCCTCGTATGATAAGTCTTCTGTAATCTGTACATCATTCGTGCGCACCACCCGGGTAGGATTGCCAATGCACTTTTGTAACATAGATACGTGAAAAACGGATGGACAGACTCCAATTCCAAGGGAAATTCTAACTCATAGGCTACTTGGCACACTCTCCGAATGATCCTATAAGGAATAATATATCGTGGGCTAAGTTTGCCTTTCTTGCCAAACCTCATCACACCCTTCATAAGTGACACCTTTAAGAATACCCAGTCATCAACCTCAAATCTAAGTCTCGTCGTCACACGTCAGAATACGACTTCTGACGACTTTGAGCTGTCAATATTTGATCCCCAATCAACTTTACTTTTTCTATGGCTCGCTGAACCAGGTCTGGCCTGTGAAATCCAGATTCTCCAACATTGAAACCCCTATAGGCGACCTACACTTTTGTCCATAAAGAGTTTCGTATGGATCCATCTGAATACTGGAATAGTAACTATTATTATATGCGAACTCAACAAGCGACAGATGATGATCCCAACTACCTTTAAAGTCTATTACACAAGCTTGAAACATAACTTCTACTGTATGAATAGTACATTCAGCCTGTCCGTCAGTCTGGGGATGAAATGTTGTACTAAGACTTACTTGAGTCCCTAGTCCTTTCAAAAGGACCTCCAAAAGTTAGCTATAAATTGAGCTCCTCTATCCGAGATAATAGATACACGGACACCATGCAGTCGTACTATTTCCTTAATATAAAGTCTTGCATAATCCTCTGAGGAATATGGAGTCCTAACGGGCAGAAAATGGGCTGACTTTGTAAGCCTATCAACAATCACCCATATCGAATCGAACTTATGCTGGGTACGAGGTGAACCTACGATGAAGTCCATATTGATTACTTCCCATTTCCAAGCCGGAATCTCCATAGCTTGCAATAACCCACCAGGGTTTTTATGCTCAATTTTAACCTGCTGACAGTTATGACACTGAGTAACAAACTCTGCTATATCTTTTTTCATTCCGTCCCACCAATACACTTCTCTGATATCATGATACATCTTTTTTGCTCCTGGATGGATAGAATAATGAGTATACTGAGTTTCTCCCATAACCTACCGATGCAGCTCTGCAACATTAGGCACACATAATCGCCATTGATATCAGAGTACCCTATCTTCGGTAATTTCAAACGGCGCCTTCTCCTTCTGAAGAGTGGTATCCCTGTAATGAACTAGCACAGGATCATCGTACTGGCGTTCCTTTAATTCAGTTACTAAAGAGGATGTTGTCGTATCCTAAAGAGTAATTCCAATGACACCTGAGTCCAGTAACCGAACTCTAAGACTAGCTAGCTGATGAACCTCATGCGCTATTCCCCTCTTTTCTGGCTGTAAATACGACAGGCTACCCATAGATCTACGACTAAAGGCATCGGCTACTATGTTCGCCTTCCCCGATTGGTATAAAATATCAACTTCATAGTCTTTAAGTAGCTCCAACCATCTCCTTTGACGTAGATTAAATTCCTTTTGCTTGAAGATGTGCTGGATGCTCTTATGATCCGTATAGATGTCAACTTGAATGCCATACAAGTAGTGCCTCCACATATTTAGTGCATGAATCACCACGACTAACTCCAAATCGTGCGTCGGGTAGTTCTTCTCATGCTTTCTTAGTTGTCTAGAAGCATAATCTACAACCTTATCATGTTGCATCAGCACACAACCCAATCTAATGCCTGAAGCATCACAATAGATAACGTAACCATCCAACCCTTCTGGAAGCGTTAGAATGGTGCTGATATTAATCTTTCCTTTAATGATTGGAAACTCAGGTCGCAAGAATCAGTCCATTGAAACTTTACTCCCTTCTGACTCAACTTTGTTAAGGGTGCTGAAAGGGAAGAAAATCCTTCCACAAATCTCCTGTAATAACCTGTCAAGCCGAGAAAGCTACGAACCTCCGTCGATGTTGTGGGCCTAGGCCAAGTCTTTACTACCTTAATCTTTTGTGTATCCACCTGGATGCCTTCACCCAAGATAACATGCCCAAGGAAAGCTACAGAGTTCAACCAAAATTCACATTTAGAAAATTTTGCATACAACTTCCCTTCTTGTAGAACTCTGATCACAGTACGTAGATGATCTGCATGCTCAGCCTCTGAATGAGAATATACTAGTATACCATGATTAAATACAATTACGAACATATATAAGAAAGGCATGAACACATTGTTCATCAAATCCATGAATATTGTTGGGGCATTGATGATACCGAACGACATAACCCGAAACTCAAATTGCCCATATCTAGTCCTGAATGTTGTCTTCGGAATATCTTCATCCTTAACCCTCACTTGATGGTACCCATACCTCAAGTCTATCTTTGAAAAACACTTTGCACCTTTCAACTGATTGAATAAATCATCAATTCTTGGGAGTGAGTACTTATTCTTGATCGTCACCTTACACAGTTGCCTATAATCAATACGCATTCGTAAGGAACCATCTTTCTTTCTCACAAACAAAACAGGTGATCCCCACGGTGACGTACTAGGTGTGATAAAGCCTTTTTCAAGTAAGTCCTTTAATTGTTATTTCAACTCTTTCAGCTCTACGGGGGCCATTCTATATGGACGAATAGATATTGGGTGGGTATCTTGTAGTAGGTCAATAGAAAACTCAATTTCTCGCTCTGGCGGGAGACTCGAAATCTCATCGGGGAAAACATCGAGAAACTCATCCACCACAGGGATGGGCTGAATGGTTGGTGACTCTACTTCCATATCCTGAACACGAACTAAGTGATAAATACAACCCTTATTGTTCATCTTCCTTGCCTTGAGATAGGAAATAAATCTACTTATCGGCGATGCCGTGTTACCTTTCCACTCCAAAACAGGCTCCCCTAAAAATTGAAATCGGACTATCTTTGATCTACAATCAACGTTGGCATGACAAGTGGCCAACCAATCCATACCCATTATAACATCGAATTCTACCATATCTAACTCTATTAATTTTGCTACGATAGTTTGACCATGAACTACTATTATACAACCCATATATACTTGCTTAGCTATCACCGAGTCCCCAATAGGTGTAGATACCTCAAAAAATTTAACCAAGTCAGGTTTTATTCCAAACTTACTAGTAACTAATGATGTAACGAATGATAAGGTGGAACCTTGGTTAATAAGTGCATATACATCATATGAGGAGACTGATAATATACCTGTAACAATATCAAGCGATGACTCTTGGCCATGTCGTCCTACCAATGCATAAATGCGGTTCTGAAGGGTGTTCGAGCTAGATACTCCGCCTATGCCTCCACCACAACTCATTGGTTCTTGGGGACCTTGACCGGGGGCGTACTAATGATGACGAACTAGCTAAAGATCCCGCTGGCTGAGCTATCCTTGCATTACCTCTCATTGGACAATCCCTCATAACGTGGATCGGATAACCGCAAGTATAACAAACACCTAATCCCATATGGTATTGTCCGATATGCTGCTTACCACATTGAGTACATCGTGGCAAGGGTGGCCTCATATGATTTGACTCACCCCTATATTGAGAACCTGAGACCCTAAAATTCTGACCATACCCTGAATATGTAAAACGATCAAATCTCTTACCGCAAAACTGAAGGGGTGCACTAGCCAAGGGCTGGGATGGATACCTCGAGTACTGCTGCCTCTAACCACCTCAAAACTTACCAGAAGGATCCGAAGACCTCGCTCTCTTATTCTGGGCCCTATCATGCTCACGATCGGCCCTCTGTTTCTGTGTGCGCTCCTATACACCCTGAGCGTATGCATGAAAATGAGAAATATCCATGTATGGCTGAAGTGAGACCAACATACAATCGTTAAGCAAGTAAGGCTCTAATCCCATCACAAACCGACGAACCCGATCCTCCATCTTAGATACAATAGTGGGAGCATACCTAGCTAATGAATCAAACTGAAGACTGTACTCCCGAACACTCATGTTGCCCTGCCGAAGGGTGAAAAAACTATCAACTCTGGCCCATCTAAGCTCTGGTGGCAGATAATGATGAAGAAAAGCTTTTGTAAACTCCTGCCATACCATTGGATGGGCATCCTCATTTCTGGACAATTCCCAAGACTCATACCAATTAACTTCAATATCTCGGAGTCTATAGGAAGCTAGCTCAACTGACTCAGTCACAGTGGCCTTCATTACCCGTAACGTCCTATGCACTTTATCAATAAATACCTGAGGGTCCTCTTTGGATCTGCTCCAGTGAATACCGGAGGGTCTAAATTAATAAAGTCACAAACTCTCACACTCACGGACCTATCTGCGTGACCAATACCTACTTACTAACGCCGAGCCTGTGCAACTACTAATCGGGTCAATAACTGAATAACATCTCTCATCTCATGACCCGACGCATCCGACTAAGGTGTTGAATGTACAGGGGTGTGCTGGAGCTGGTGCCCCTCGGAGCTCTTCTAGAAAGGGCAAGGTATGTGAAGTCTGAGATGGAACCTCACCATAAGACTCTCCCCGAGCCCTGGTAACTCATGGCGCTCTACTAGTAGTCTTACCAGCCACGGACTTTCCCTTCTGGGCGGCCGTACTCTTTAGAGGCATCGCTAAAAATATAGCATATTGTTACGAACATGAATTCTTGTATCGCACGATCTGAGATAGAAATAGAGGATAACATCCTATATGTCATGTAGCCTTCTATTTATAAGTGTAATACACAACACACCCAAAAACAAGACTCCACTAGACACAGTATGTAGATAACCTTAGGACAAAACTGCTCTGATACCACTAGACACGGTATGTAGATAATCCTAGGACAAAACTGCTCACGACCCAAACCGATAGGCCATGACGGGTGCGTGGGTCCTACCTATCAAGCACCCCTAAGCATGCATCTAGGATATGAACCTGTATAACATCTGTTGAATTACGAAGATAACATACATGAAGGAAACCTGCCAACAAGGCATATGTACGTATACATGAAAAATACAGTGGGCAAGCTGGCAAGGCTACTATATACAACTATACATCCAATAACGGAAAGCCGACAAGGCCACATACAACCCAACTAGACATGCTGTCCAAAGACCTCTAACAGAAACATAACTGTACAAAGACGGGACTGAGCCATGTCATACCAATATATATATATATATATATATATACACACAAACGTATCGTACCAAAATCAAAAGCAGCTACGGATCAAATGGAGCACGCTAACTCTCGCTGACCAAGGATCCTAAGAAAGGGGACCGTCAGCTTGTGTATCTGCACCTACGGGCATGAAACGCAGGCCCTGTGAAATAGGACATCAGGACGAAAAATGTACTGAGTATGTAAGGAATGAAAATTAGTACGCAAAAGACACAGATGAAACATGGAATACAGAAACACATCTTTAAATCTGAATAACTTTGTAAATTCTGAAACGTTTATAATATCATGCATGCGCGTATAAATATCGTGCCATGCATAGGTATGAGTGTAAATAATATCATCAAGCCACTGAGGGCATCCCATCATATCGTCCTGGCCGCTGTGGGCAACATCATAAGCATATACCAGCTGATCAGGTGGTGGTGCGTATATAACACCATAATCTTTTCCCATATACATATATTTACATATATACGCGTATATAAATCCATCTGAATCCATCTGGTCATGGGTCAATGCACATGTATAAATGAGTGAAGTGCATGAAAAATACGTAATAATCTCAATATTCATTCCGGATAACTTTTTTAACTGCGTATTATTTTGAGACCCATGAACTAGAGATAATAATAATTCTCATGGGGAATCAAAAATATAGACACCCCTAGTATTTCTATGAATAGAGTAGTTTATGAAAACTGTGCGTTTGCTATTTTTTTCGGTATAATTTGGACCATGCTAAAAGAAAGAAATGAGGGTCTTAACATACCTGGAGTAGGAAAACTCCGTGTAATATTCCTTAGAACTCCAAAAATCGGATTAAGCTTCTACTTTTTGAAATTTTGACGAAATTTTCTTATTCTTCATTAAAACTCTTGAATGAAATTTCAAGCTCTTGCTCGCCGAAGTGCTAAATGAATTTCTTAAGTTCTGTTCTTGAACTTCAAACCAAGAAAGGATGTATTCCTCCTTCTTGAAATGAC
Source organism: Nicotiana glauca (assembly GCA_026770625.1). Classification (NCBI taxonomy): domain Eukaryota; kingdom Viridiplantae; phylum Streptophyta; class Magnoliopsida; order Solanales; family Solanaceae; genus Nicotiana; species Nicotiana glauca. The sequence continues at coordinate 14,266 of MU727560.1, forward strand.
TAGCGTAACTTGATTCAAAATGAAAGACTTCTTTTACTTAATTGTTTACTTAAGTTACTTTTTGGAATGAAATAACATTTTTGGTTCCTTGTAATTTGAGAGGAAAACGTTCTGGTTCTTTGAAGTTTGGAAGGAAAACGTTTTTGAATTCCTTTTTGATTCATCTTGGATTTGTAACAGAACTTAGATAGTCATCATTTCTTAGTTATGCCTAGGTGGCGACTTCTTAGTCATGTCTTGACTTGGTGGCTTCTTGCCACGTGTTTGGGGAATAACTTATAAAAATTTTCTATTTATTAGTGTTTACCGTGAAAATAGTAACGACAATTATATTTAAAAAATGGAACTCTAAAAATTCGTGATCGATTCCCGAACTAGTTGTTAGAGCAGTTGATGCTAATAATATGGAATTTAACGATGGAGCGTGAGTTAAAACGAGATAATGATCTAACCGAAGGGCCTGCTGCTCGGATACAGGCCCGGCCGACGGGGTCTTTGGGGTCGAATTCGAGCTATCGGGGATAGTCGAGGAAGGGATAACAGTTGAAGATATAATTAAATAAGGCTCTATATAGCTAATGTTAAGTTATACGATAAAGAACACGTATAAAAGCGAAGGATATCGAGGTATCCTCAGGCCGATATCAAATGGTAAATAAAGAACAGATAAGAAGACAAATAAGCTAAATGACTTCGAGGCAGTAAAGACAAGGGAGTAAGAGAAGAGAAAGAGAGAGAAGATATTATTGCACTTGTGGAGAAATGGAGCAACATCCGTGCTTTACAAAGTAATGGGGATCCCCTTTATATAGGAGGGGAATTCGTTATGATACAGAACGCGTTAATCATAAACGTCTGAAGATAGGGCGGCTAGACATGACATCTCAAAAATAGGCTCCGGATTGACCAACCATGTCAGGTCAAGTCGAGGGCCTTGGGAACCCCCCCCCCATAGGTCATAGCTTGATGTACTTGTCAGAATACAATATTCTTCGAATAATGTATTTATGCCGAGCTTCGAGGATGAATCTCGACCCTGACTTCGAGCTTCAATGGGAATGACCGCGAGATGGTTCTACGACAGGGGGATCAGCCCCCGAATTTGCCGTATATAGATAGTCTTCGCGTTTCTTAGAGTGAAGGCGAAAAGAAACGATAAGAAATGGTTCTGAAGCCCTACTTCTTCTGATGTTCTTGGATACAAGGCATTAAGATGCATTTCATGCACCGTTCCTGCAGATTTCGGCATTGACTGCTATGGTTGGCTTCCTTCAATATACCCAGGATGCTTTTATAAATACTTATCTCTCTCCTTTTAGATTCATTTTTGTGTTTAAAGCCCTCAGTGAGGTTTGCTTCCCCTCGCTCTCATTCCTTCTCAGGGACTCGACCCTCTCCTTTCTCTCCTTTTCCCAGATTTTACCAAGGATGACGAATATTACAACTTCTGCTTCCTAGAAGGCTGCTGGCTCATCCTCTTCATTTTTAACTTGGGGTGAAGTGGCTGCTCCCCCCCCCCCCCCCTGTTGAGGAGTGCATTTCAGGATCTTTTGTAATGACCTCCGATTTTAGGGTCTAAAGGCCCTCCTCGAGGCCAGGGTGCCGTGAGCCCGCAACTCGGCATGTTAGTTCTATAATGGACATCAAAAGATTGAAGGCAGACTACTGTTAGGGAGATTCCGTGCTTGTGGGGATCCCCGCTCGGGATGAAGATATTACGGCTCACAAAGCCGGCTTTCTAAGTGTGTATACCTATAAATTTTCTTTGGGGCCGTCCTCGCCCCTGATTGACCCCATAATTCTTGACTTTTGCCGGAGTTAACAGGTGACCCTAGGTCAAGTCTACCCTTTGTTCTGGCATGTGTTTTATATGATCAAGCATTATTTGAGCATGAGAGAGGTAATGCCCTTCACCCTAAACCATTTGATCCGGATGTACAGCCCTCGCCTGCTTCGTGGAGGTTTAACCAAGCTTCACTGTCGAGATTCGAGGTCCCTTTTTGCCCCCACCAAGGAATTCGAGGATGATACGTGGTTAAGCCGATTCATCCGAGTGAGGACATCTGATCTGGTTTCAGCAGATTAGATATCATTCCCTGAGGAATGGAATGTTGGTCGTAAGTAGTCGTTGTGTCCTTGCCCCCTTTTTTGTAACTTTTCTTTATGCATCTAACTATGTATTTCTTGTCCTTTTATCCACAGTGATCTACCCTAGCGCAGTGATGGACCTTCGGGATAGGGTCGGTCATCTATACTCAATCTGCCCATATATCAACCAAGCATGGTAGGATTTATCCCGAGCTCGGCGAGAGGCCGAAGGCCCTGGTAATCCTGGAGTCTTGATGCATCCGTACATTCTGGTGTAGCTTGGTGTTAGTAGCTTTCTCTGCTTCATGTATTTGACATCTGCATCTATGCAAGTCTAGAAGGAACCCTACTGGTAAGGGAGGTGCCTCCTGTTGGAGGGGACACTCAGATGCATGACGAGGAGAGGAAGAGGCAGGAGAACCCACCCGTTGAGCTGTCGGAGCCCAAAAGGATCAGTGTGGAGGGTTTTGAGGTTGACCCTTTAGCTCCAGTATCCAAGGCGATGGGAAATCCTCGTGTTGAAGGTGAGGGAGAAAGTAATTTTTTGGCACCTTTTGAAGGGTGATTGAGGTTGATTGATCATCGGGCCGTAGGAATAGATGCTTTCGGGCATGAATCCGATGCTGAGATGACTCGGGTTTGTGGTGGTGAGGCAATGGATGGGGTATCGAACACTAACCTCAAATTGATAGGTGGCTGGAGTTCTCCCCGGACTGGGGTGCCCTAGACAATCAGTTCGGAGAGGCCTTGAGCTGGGTCCCGCGATGAACAGAAGATGGAGATCTAGGTTAACCCTATTAGCCCGTTGGACATCGTTGATTCCCTGGAGGGGGATATCCTTCCATCTTCCGGCATGCAAGAGGAATCTCGCAAGGATCCTTTCATGTTGGAGGCACTAATCAAAGGTAGAGGCACAATCTGAAAGCCGGCGATCATTCTTGAGGGCAGTTCCGAGGTTGACGCCTTGTCCATTTTCGGCGAGATGGGTAGGCTTTGTGAGCGGGTAACTTCATCTATCATTGTTTGCTGCTTTGCCTTTTATCTTCTTAACTTTCTTATGTGGTCTCAGGTCGAGGCGCTTTATAACCAGGCCCTCGCCCAGTGTCAGGATGAGGTGAGTCGTCGTGAGCGCGAGAAAGCTTTCTTTACTGAACAGGTTACCTATCCCTTTCTCTCACTACCATTTGAGCCTTTGTAGAATTTCGTCGCTTTTAACTCCTTGGGCCCTGATTTGTGCAGTTTGAGAAAGAAAATGCCATGTTGAGAGAGGAGCTTTGGGCCAGGGATGCTGAAATCTCTGAACTTAACCGGCGCATAATCGCGGTGTCTTCTGAGAGGGACAACCTTAGAGAGAGAGTTACCTTGATTGAGCGCCAGATTCAGGATGCAAGGCAGGATAGCGGCAAGTATAAGGGCCTTCATTCCGAGTTGGTGGCTGCATTGCTCTGGATTAAAGTTGAAGTCGAGGCTCTTGTATCTTCACATGGGGGAGGAGCGATCGTTGCAAATTCCTCCATTGAGAGGGCATTTGAGGGGGCTGGCCCGATATTGCCTTGAACCATAGGTCATGCTTCGCCAGTTTCCTGAGGGCTGCCCGTTGAGGGCGCATTGGAAGAAAGCTCAAGAGGGGTTAAAAATGGAGGAGGATCCCCGGAGATGGGGGACGCCATTGAGAGGGGGACTTCTCGGGACCTGTAATCACCTGGATGTAACCCTCCGAGGTTGTTGGTTTGGCAATAAATTAGGGCCTGCTGTCTTTTTCTGTTGGTCTCTCTGTTTGTCATACTACTTAAATTGGCATTTGTATTAGGAGAATTCTGTGACTCTATTTCCCTTTTTGTTTTGATTTTACCAATGATTGGCGAGGAAAAAAGAAAAAACCTCAGACCTATAATATGGCCTTGTGACCCTTTTAGGCTGGCTCAAGAATTTTGTCGTTTGGTTGGTTGATGCGGCCTTCGACGTAAGCCGTCATGAGGGAACTCACGTTTTTTCCCTGCCGTTATGCATTGGGTTTTCGGGCCGGGCTTTTCCTGAGCTTTATTAATTCTCTGCTTTCCCGCACTCATGCAGTCCCGAGCTCTGTAGGCTTGCTTAGTTAACTATTTTGGATCCGGTCTCCAAATCGGGTTACGATTCGAGCTTTAATCCTCAAGTTGTCAATTTTGGCTGATGATAATGGCTCTTATGCTTTTTGGTCATAGAGACCTTTTAATATGTTTCCCGCAGGCTTGCTTAGCTGGAGAAAATGGTTCTTACACTGTTCTTGCCCATGGGCTTTTTGTAGGCTTTGTTTTCCACTCGTTAAGGTCTTTTGAAAGTTTTTTGCCTGACCCGTCATCAGTTCTGGAAGAACCTTGATTTCAAGTAGTTATCGGCGATATTTAGAGCACCTTGGAAGGTTCATAGCTGGTAGGGTAAGTAGGTCGAAGCCTTTGTGATTTGGAGCTGACATGGTGGAAGCTCATTTTTGCCTGTTGAGGGAAACCTGTATTAACCGGTTCTTTCCGAAGTATATTCAAAGTGGTGGCCTACAATTTTTCTTTAGCGATGATCGAGCGTCTCTGAGTCTCATTATTTTGGTTGTATCAGCCGTTTTGACTGTATTCATTTTTTATCTCGAGTGATAGTTCAGGCGTCTACACCAAGGGTATGCCCTTTCGTGATTCTTACAAATGCCACGTATAGCCTGAACTTTGAGATTTTCATGCCTATTGAGGTCTTACAGTTTGTCATTCCTATTGAGGTCTTACAGTTTGTCATGCCTTTTAAGGTCTTACAGTATTTGTATTTTTGAATAGATCTGGTTACGCCGAGTCTGTCCACTAGGGGTCTTACAGTTTTGGGTTTTCCAGCGCATATGATTGACGGCAGTCTCTGAGTCATCAAGTTGTTTAAGCATGAAGATCGCTTCTTGTGAACTTGAAGCTGCCTTGTATGGGCTTTATAAGCCCAGAGTTTCGACCCTGGAGTTGTGCGGGTGCCGAATTGTTGACGCTGAGTCTCCGAGTATCTCGGAACGCGCTTGGTGGATAGGCCCCGATTGGGGATATGCTTGAGATTTCCTCGTTTGGAGAATAAGGCATTGAAAAAGATATCATTTGATTGCTTGGTCTAGATACATGCTGTTTTATTTTATGCGAGCTCAGTCCGATACGTTGTCCCCGATCAGAGCCTTGTTCGTCCCCTTCCCGGGGCGGAGCTGACTATGAAAATAAGCCTTGCAGGTTCCTTGGACCCTTCTGGAGAAATCTATATATGTCGCCTCGTTAAAAACCTTATTAGAAAAAACCCGTTTGGGGAAAAAATTCTAGTCGAAGGAAAAGAGTGCGATGTTTGCTCGAGGATGTTTGTGGGGTTCCATATTCGGCCATCCTAGCAGTAATATTGCTTGAGCATCGATACATTCCACTTGCTCGAAAGTTACTCGCCCTCTATGGTACCAAGCTTATAGGAGTCTTTGCCAGCAATTTCGAGGACACGATATGGTCCTTCCCAATTTCGGCCCAGCTTCCCTTCATTAAGGTTTCTGGTGTTGAGGGTGACCTTCCTTAGGACCAGCTCTCCGACTCCAAAGTATCGGAGATTCGTTCTTCTATTGTAGTATCTTTTGATTTTCTATTTCTGGGCAGCCATCCAAACCAGGGAGGCTTCCCATTTTTCGTCGAGCAACTCGAGGGCCGTTGCCATGGATTTGTTATTTGACCCCTCGCTAGTGCATCGGAATATGGAGCTTGGTTCCCCGACCTCCACCGATATCAGTGCTTCGGTGTCGTATACTAGAGAGAAAGGTGTCTCCCCGATGCTCGATTTTGGAGTTGTCCGATATGCCCACAGCACTTTGGGTATCTTTCCATTTTCCCTTGGTGCCTTCCAACTTTTTTTCAAGTTTTGAATGATGGTTTTATTTTTATATTTGGCTTGGTCGTTTGCACACGGGTGGTATGGCGTCGACAGGATCCTCTTGACCATTATCCTCAAGGAACTGTGTTACCTTGCTCTCGATGAATTGCCTCCGTTGTTACATGTTATTTCGGACGCGATTCTGAATTGGCATATGATGTGTTCCCATATAAAATTAATGACTTCCTTCTCTCTTATTTTCTTAAAGGCCTGCGATTCCACCCACTTTGAGAAATAGTCAGTCATAAATAAGATTAATCTGGCCTTACCTGCCGCCGTCGGCAAAGGGCCGACAATATCCATTCCCCATTTCATGAATGGCCATGGAGATAAACAAAATGCAGTTGTTCTCCGGGTCGGTGGATCATGGGGGAGAACCTCTGACACTTGTCGCATTTTCGGACGAATTCCCTGGCATCTTTCTCCATGATGTCCCAATAGTAGCCCGCTCTGATCACTTTTTGGACTAAGTAATCGGCCCCGAAATGATTTTTGCAAGTGCCCTCGTGGATCTCTCGGAGCACGTACTCCGTGTCGCCCGGTCCCAAGCATATCGCCAGGGGACCATCGAAAGTTCTCCTGTAAAGAGCCCCGTTTTTTTTGAGTGAGAACCGGGCCACTTTGTTTCATAAGGCCCTTGATTCTTTTGAATTTGTGGGTAGCTTTCCGTCTTTCAGATAAATGATGTATTTGTTTCTCCAGTCCTATGTCAGGCTGGCGGAGTTAATTTCCGCGTTACCTTCCTCGACCAGAGATTTGAACAGTTGAATGACGGTTCTGGGGAGCAGGTTTACTTCTTCAGTGGAGGATCCCAAGTTTGCGAGGGCATCGGCCTCGCAATTTTTCTCTCGAGGTATGTGCACTAAAGTCCATTCTTTGAAGCAACGCAACGCGATTTGGATTTTGTCCAAATAGCTTTGCATTCTGTCCTCTCGGCCTTCGTAGCTTCCGTTTACTTGGCTTACCAAGAGGAGAGAGTCGCATTTTGCCTCGACAATCCCAGTTCCCAAACCTTTGGACAACTCTAGACCTGCAATCATAGCCTCATACTCGGCTTCATTGTTAGTCAATTTTTTGGTTTTTATGGATTGTCTGATAATGAAGCCGACGGGCGGCCTTAGGACTATACCGAGTCTGGATCCTCTTACGATTGTGGCTCCATTTGTGAACAGGGTCCATACGCCGGAGGAAATGCCTGATTTTAATAAAATCTCCTTCTCTACCTCGGGCACGAGGGTTGGTGAGAAGTCAACCACGAAATCTGCCAGGATTTGGGACTTGATGGCTGTGCGAAGTTGATACTCGATATCACACCCTCCGAGTTCGATGGCCCATTTGGCCAATCGACCTGATAACTCAGATTTATGCAATATACTCCAGAGAGGATAAGTTGATAGGATGCAGATATGGTGGCACTGAAAGTAAGGCTTCAGCTTGCGAGAGACGCTTATTAGTGCGAGACCCAGTTTTTCTAGATGTGGGTACCGGGTTTCAGTGCCCCCAAGGTGCGACTTACATAATAAACAGAAAATTGCGTACCTTGCTCTTCTCAGACCAGTATACCACTTACCACTATTTCGGATACAGGCAGGTATAGGTTTAGTGTTTCACCCTCCTCGGGCATGTGCAACAAAGGCAAGATGGACAGGTACCGTTTCAGTTCTTCCAAGGCATGTTGGAATTATGAAGTCCATTCAAAGTTGTTCTTCCTTTTGAGCAGGGCAAATAAATGGTGGCTTTTGTCTGACGATCTTGATACGAATCTGTCTAGGGCCGCGATCTGCAACGGCTTTTGCATTGTTTACCGTCATAATCTCTTTGATGACCTTTATTTTATTGGGATTGATTTCGATCCCTCTGTTTGAGACCATGAAGCCCAGGAATTTGCCTGAACCTACTCCGAAGGCGCATTTCTCAGGATTGAGCTTCATGTTGTAGCTTCTGAGGATGTCAAAGGTTTCTTGCAACTGGGTCAAATGGATACCTCTATTGATTTTCCTACTTGGTGCTCAAATATTTTGTTCGCTAGTCGTCGGCCGTTTCTCCTGCATTTTTAGCCATAAGGGCATTATGTTATAACAATATGTATCGTATTTCGTCATAAACAAGGTCTTTTCCCTACCCTGGGGTTTATCTGGATCTGATTGTACCCCGAGTAGGCATCGAGAAAAGTGAGGGTATCATGGCCGGCCGTAGCATCAATCAAGCGATCGATATTGTGAAGTGGGAAAGAATCTTTTGGGCATGCTTTGTTCAAGTCTTTATAGTCTACGCACATTCTTAGATTATTCCCTTTTTTTGGTACCACTACTACATTAGCTAGACATTCGGGATACTTCACCTCCCTGATGGATCTGATTTTAATGAGTTTCGCCACTTCCTCTTTGATGAAGGCATGTTTCACCTCGGACTGCGGTCTTTTTTTTTGCTTTACGGGTCTAAATTTGGGGTCAACGCTTAGTCTGTGGGAAGTTATTTTCGGTGAAATACCTGTCATATCGAATTGGGACCAAGCGAAACAGTCGATATTATTACTAAAGAATTGAATAAATTTTGCCCTGAGTTCGGGGGTCAGCCTGTACCCAGGTATACCTTGCGATTCGGGAGGTGTTTCATCAAAATGGTTTGCTCTAGCTCCTCTACTATTGACTTGGTCGCGTCGGATTCTTTCGGAGCGACGAAAGACCGGGGTGCAAAGAAGTCTTCCTCGTCATCTTCAAGGGACTGCACGTTTCCTTCCCCGTCCAAGATCGGGTATGTGGAGATTGGCATCTTGTGGTTGACTGCGAACATTTCCCTTGATGCTTGATGTTCCCCATGTATGGTCGTGATACCATCCCTGGTGGGAAACCTTATCACCCGGTGCACGGTCGAGGGCACGACCCTTATGTTGTGTATCCAAAGTCTGCCAAGTTGGGCGTTGTATTTCATGTCACTGTTGATGTCCTGAAACTCGGTGTTCTGGGTCGTGCCCGATGTGTCGATTGGGATAATGATTTCTCCCTTCGTTTCCTCTTCGACCATGTTGAAACCGTGGAGGACCTGATAGGTGGGGACAACTTGATTGAGCAACCCTAGTTGTCCTACTACTTCTGACCTGATTATGTTGACCGAGCTGCCTGGATCCATGAGCACGCGCTTTATTCTAGTGTTGTTTGAGAGAAACGAGATTACTAGCGCATCGTTGTGTGGTCCCATCATAGCTTCGAGATCCTCCTCACTGAATATGAGTGTTTTTTCACGCAAACGTTCTCGGGCCGACCCTTCCTCTGTAGCGGATGTTCTTGCTCATTTGAACACCGGCCCTCGGAGGACATCGGCTCCCCCAAAAACCATGTGGACATCAGCCTCTTGATCGGTTGTGCCCTTTTCCCCGCTGCCTTTGAGGTTTCTGCTTCCTATTTCACTAGTCAAACCAGGCACTTCGTCCTGAAAAGGAGATCTCTGGGTTAGAAAAAGCATGAAAGATAACGTGCATTTGTGCAATGAAACTAGCAAGAAAATAATCACTATTATTTTTAGCCCCACGGTGAGCGCCAAACTGTTTACCGTGAAAATGGTAATGACAATTAAATTTGTAAAATGGGACACTAAAAATACGTGATCTATTCCCGAGCTAGTTGTTAGAGCAGTTGATGCTAATAATGTGGAATTTAACGATGGAGCGTGAGTTAAAATGAGATAATGACCAACCGAGGGAGTCTGCTGCTCGGATACAAGCCCGACCGATGGGGACTTCGGGGTCGACCTCGGGATCGAATTTGAGCTATCGGGGATAGTCGAGGATGGGATAACAGTTGAAGATATAATTAAATAAGGCTCTCTATAGCTAATGTTAAGTTATTCGATAAAGAACACGTATAAAAGCGAAGGATATGGAGGTATCCTCGGGCCGGTATCAAATAGTAAATAAAGAACAGATAAGAAGACAAATAAGCTAAATGACTTCGAGGCAATAAAGACAAGGGAGTTAGAGAAGAGAAAGAGAGAGAAGATATTATTGTACTTGTGGAGAAATGGAGCAACCTCCGTGCTTTACAAAGTAATGGGGATCCCTTTTATATGGGAGGGGAATCCGTTATGATACAGAACATGTTAATCATAAAGTTATGAAGATAGGGAGGCTAGACATGACATCTCAAAAATAGGCTCTGGATCGACCAACCATATCAGGTCAAGCCGAGGGCCTTAGGAACCCCCCTTTCACAGGTCATAGCTTCTTGTACTTGTTAGAATACGATATTCTTCGGACCAATGTATTTATGTCGAGCTTCGAGGATGAATCTCGACCTTGACTTCGAGCTTCGAGGATGAATCTCGACCTTGACTTCGAGCTTTGATGGGAATGACCGCGAGATGGTTCTACGACAGGGGGGAATCAGGCCCCCAGATTCGCTATATACAATTAATTAATTGGATAATGTTTCGTTATCCGGTAATTAATGATTACCCACATAATTTAAAAATTACCTCAAATTACATAAAATTCAACTTATTTTTAATATACTTTATACATTATACTACTGTGGTCATATGGTACCTTGCATGGTACTAGTTCATAATTATCGAGTATTATCGCTCGACCCGTATTTTATTCCAAATTGGCCACTTTTACGAAACTCATTTTATTTAATTCTTGTACCCTTTATCCTTCATAACCCTCATTTATTGCTAGGTCTGAAGTGTTACAAGCTTCACCAAGTAAGAATGCAGCACCAACTAGTACTGGCAAAAAATCATGGGCAAATGAGGTTAAAGAGGAGCTGCAAACGCAGATGAAGTAAGGATCAATCTGGGTTGACTTTCACATAGAAAATAATTTCAAATGCTGGTTATAAATTGAAATATGTAGCACCTAAAACACATAGTGAGTCCTCAATAGTAGAAATTGAATTGGATGATATTAATTCTGAAATTGATTACTGGGGAAAAGTAGTAGTATGTTATGTGTTAGGGGCACATCCCCTATTCACAATAATACAGGGGTACATCAAATGTTTGTGGGAGAAATATGGCATCTACATAATTGCTATGCTAAAAATTGGAGTGCTAATTGTTCGATTTGTGATAGAGGTAGGGAAGCAAGAGGTGATTCAGGGTGGTATCTACCATTTTGATAGAAACCATTTATTGTAAAGGCTTGGACACCTTAATTGGAATTCACTATAGTGGAATTGCAAGCAGCTCCAATTTGGATTAGGTTTCCTAGGTTGAACTTCAAATATTGGAGTAAGAAAGGTTTGAGAAATATAGGCATCTTAGAGGGAAAACCTATTATGGTGGACCAAAATACAATAAAGAGGAATGGATTGAATTTTGCAAGGTTACTAGTAGGGGTAGGAATGAATACAAAGTTGCCAGATGTAGTTCTCTTCAAGAATAAAAGAGGCAAGCTAATTGAACAAAAAGTCAACTATGACTGAAAGCCAATTCTGTGTAGTCATCACTCTAAATATAGGCATTCAGAGGAAGTGTGTAGGAACAAAAAGAAACTGATAATAGTAAATGCATAACAACAGAAGGAGATGAACATTATGGCACAAACAGAACCTAAGAGAAAGGAACAAATTCAGGTGAACTCTGAACAAAGGAAGGAGGCAACAAATACTAGAATTGATGGTAATAGAGAGAAAATGGCACGGAGACAATAAGGGAAGCGAAATCAAGGAGATATTATAAGTTGGCAGACCACATTGAGAGTAGGAAAGACACAAAAAAAGCAGCAACAACAAGTTGAGAATTCAAACTCCTTTCAAGTCCTGCATAGTAAAGAGGTCAACATAACATATAAGGGAGGGAGTAGCACAAATATGGGAGGCCAAAACAATCACTCCCTTGGGGATGGTTAATATGTTAAGTTGGAATGTTATGGGGCTTAATGCCCCTAATAAGCAAAAGAAGGTAAAACTCATTTGCAATGAGGAACGAGTGGGGTTGGTTGGTATACTAGAAACTAAAATAAAAAGCAACAGAATTGAGATGCTAGCAAATAATATGTTTATGGGATGGAAGTACCTTACAAACCTAGAGTACCATTATAATGGTAGAATTTGGATTACTTGGAGACCTTATTACTGAAAGGTCATTCGAAGGAGTATGTCTGCTCAAGTAATCAACTGTGAAGTTCATTACATTCCTCTTCAAATGACATTTGAATTGTCTTATGTCTATGCTTTAAATACTAGAAAAGATAGAAAGGAACTATAGGATAAGTTAGTGTCTCATAGCAGAGGATGTACAAGGCCTTGGATGGGTTTATGAGATTTTAACTCAGTCCTCAAAGCAGAAGATAGAATAAGAACAAACCATATGACATGGGCAAAAGTGAAAGATTCCCACAACTGTGTAGTAGAATGGGCTTATTGGAGTTAACAGCACAAGGCAATATGTACACTTGGAATGACAAACATGAAGAAAATTGATTAGGTGTTTATATATGGGGAATGGCTAGATGTAATGACGGCATGTAGGGCCATATTTCTCCCAGAAGGAATCAGTGACCACTGTCCTGCAAAAGTGTCACTGGTAGAGGAAAGAAGTAAGTTCAAAAAATCATTTCAGTTTTTGTAACATGTGGGAAACATCCACAATTTAATACAATAGTAAGAGAAGGGTGGGCTGACAGTATTGAGGGCCGTAAAATGTATCAAGTAGCAAAAAGGTTAAAACTACTTAAGAAGAAGCTGAAGGTTATGAAATCAAAATATTCTCATGATATTGTGAGAGAAGCAGAAGAAGATAAGAAGTTGCTTAAGAAAAGTAGGTTGAAACTCCAAAGGGAACCTTCAAATAAAGAGGTTCAACAGTCTTCATATTTGGCAGAAATGTACCTATAACAGAGAACTAAAGCTACGTGGATTAAGTTAGGAGATGATAACACACGATATTTCTACTCAATTATAAAGCATAGAAAGTTGAAACAAGCCACAACTCAACTGATGATGCAGGCACATGGCAAACTGATCCAGGGGCTATTGCAAACTTGTTTGTGTATTACTATTCTGAGCTATTAGGAAGAAAGCCTACTTCTTGAGTGCAAGTTTTTACTAGCATTCTAAAAAATGGCCCTACTTTGTCAAATGCTCAACATGTGGAGTTTCTAAGGCTAATTGTGGATAAGGAAGTTAAAGAGGCAATGTTCCATATTGACAACAACAAGAGTCTAGGTCCAGATGGCTTTGGGAGTGGTTTCTATAAGGCTATTTGGCATATAGTGGGGTAGGATATCACAGAGGTAGTAATAGAATTTTTTCACAATGGCAAGTTCCTCAATCAACTCAACTCAACAATCATAGCTCTTATACCAAAGGTGGACAACCCAGAATTTGCTAGCCAATACAGACCAATATCATGTTGCAATGTACTTTACAAGTGCATTTTAAAATTTCTATGCAACAAACTAAAGGCAGCATATGGTCACTTAGCAGCAGAGAACCAGTCTACATTTGTACATGAGAGGTCCATGATACACAATGTCTTAATCTGTCATGATATTCTAAGACATTATAACCGGAAACCAACTCCAAGATGTCTTATGAAGATTGATCTCAAGAAGGCCTATGACATGGTGAGTTGGGAGTTCCTAAAAAAGCTCTGAGGGATTTGGGTTCCCAGACAAATTTACTCAGTGGATTATGGTGCTTGTGTCTACTACAATAATTTCAGTTGAAATCAATGGAGAAAGTCATGGATATTTTGCTGGGAAGAGAGGGCTTAGGCAGGGTTCCTATCTCTCCTCTTCTATTTGTGCTTGTTGTGAAATACTTATCAAGGATGTTGAAGACAGTTAGCAGACTTCCTAATATCAAATATCATCCCATGTGCAAAATATTGAAGCTGACTCATCTCATATTTGTGGATGATCTGATGATCTTTTGTAAAGGAAATGAAAGCTCAGTTAAAAGGATTATGGAGGCAATAAATTACTTTAGCAATCTAACATGGTTGAAAGTAAATATGGATAAGTCTAGTATCTTCTTGGCTGGTGTGGATGATAATACTAAGAAGAAGTTGCTTTAAATAACTGATTTTGTACTAGGTACTCTTCCCATAAGTTTGGACTTCCCCTCTCCACAAAGAAATGGAATAAGATTGATTTTTATATGCTGGTAGAGAAAATCACTCAAAGGATCAGAGTCACCTACTTAAGGCTTCAATCATATGCTGGCAGACTGCAAATTATTAATGCAGTGTTATTTTCCATCCATAGCTTCTGGGGCACAGTGTTCATATTACCTCAAAATATACTCAAAGAGGTTGACAGAATATGCAGAGAATATCTCTGGGGCAGCTCGGAGGAGATAAAGAAACTATCCTTGGTTGCCTGGGAAAAGATATGTTATCCTAAGAAGCTAGGAGGATTGAATGTTAAGAGTTGCAGAAACTGGAATATGGCATCAGTGGGTTAGTTGTTATGGCAGCTGATTAAATGCAAATAACCATTGGGTGAAATGGGCACATGGGGTGTACATGAGAGCAGAAATAAATGTATGGAACCATCAGCCTCGACAGATAGTAGTTGGTACCGGTGAAAGATTAATGGTCTGAAAATGAAAATGCAGAGCTGGTATGAGCAAGATAATTATAAGCTTACTAGAACTGATGACTACTCTATCACCGGTAGTTATATTTCTCTTATTGGTGAACATCCTATGTTGAATATAAATAATCTGATATAGACCTCAATAGCTAAACCTAAGCAAATGTCTATAGTGTGGTTGGCAATGCATGGAAGGCTACTCGCAAAGGAGAGATTACTCAAGTTGCAAGTTCCACTGGAGGATAGGAAGTGTTGTTTATGTAATACTCACATGACTAAAACTAACATACACTTATTTGTAGAGTGTACAAGGATCACAGCTCTGAGGAAAGAGTTAAATCAATGGGCAAACATCAGGATACTAGTAGAGAATATCTCACAGTCTTTGGATAGTATAAATAGGAAATGTGGAAGGTCTATAAGAAAGAATTGGCAGCTACTATCAATGGGGCTATGATTTACCACACACGGCGTGCAAGAAACAAAAAGATTATAAGAGGCAATATTGTACATAAAGAGGATGTAGTACAACAGATAAAGCAGGGGATCATAGAAAAAATATAGGTTACGAGGAATTCACATAGAGCACGTAAATGTAGGAATTTAATACAGCAAATCCTATGTAATTAGAGTACAGTGTAGCTATTTTTCTGTTTTGTTGAAGGCCAAATTTCTGATACAGAAAGGAGGTGCTCTTTAATTGTAATGATTATTTTTTTGAGTTAATGGTAAATTGACAATTGTTACAAAAAAAATTATAAAGTATTTGTGTGACCATAAGTTCTTTCATAAAATAAAATTATAACATTAAAAAATATTACGTAAATTGAGACAGATTAAATAATATTTATTTATTTATATCCAATTATGTAAACAGATTAATAGCCTGTTTGGCCAAACTTCTAAAATCAGCTTACTTTGACTTTCAAGAAAATACTTATGGAGAGAAGCAGCTTGTGTTTGGCTACTTAATTTGAAAAGAACTTTTGAGTAGCAATTAGTATTTGGCCAAACTTTAAAAAGTGCTTCTAAGCATCCGTTTGGCCATGGATTTTGCCAAAATAAATTTGGGGTTTATTTTGCAAACACATGTTTGCCATAAATTTTGCCTATATTTTGATAAAATACCAAGTCCCAAATCCCAAAACCAGCTTAATTGCCCCAAAATATCACTATTACATTTTAAAAATTGCCCCAAACTTTTGTGTTTTATAAAATAGCCCACCATTTATTATTTTGTAACAATGTTGCTTCGTCTTCTCGGTCAAATGATAGTGTATCATGTAGTTCATTATAAAAATAATAATTTTGTACCAAATTTATTTTTGTTCAGGATCATGGTTTGCGATAATATAATGAATGTTATTGATAATGATACTGCTGAGTATTTGTGATAGTTTTTAGAACTTGTTGGTATAAGTCATGCTTCATATTTTTTTAAAATAAATTTGGGAAATCTATTTTGAAAATTGATGTCCAAACACATTTTCATCTTCAAACCAAACTTCATCCAAATCAGATTTTTCAAAAGAAATTTGGGAATCAATGACCAAACGCTAGCTAAGTATTTTTTTCTTCAAAAGTGCTTTTGGAAGGAAGTTGCTTTTTTTTTTTTTTGCTTCTCAAAACCTGCTTCTACTTTTTTTTTAAAAAATACTTTTATTTTTTTGCAAAAGCTTGACCAAATACCTTAATTAAAAAAATATTTTTAACAAAAAAAAAGGAGTACTGTGGGTTAAAAGAAGTTTTGACAAACAACTTAATTTTGAATTAAAAAATTGACCAGAAAAATAGTTCTCCTCTTAAAAAGAAACTTGGTGTTATAAATCTTGTCCTTTGCAAAATTGTCCTCACAGTGTACCCCATGTGACAAGGGCTAGCCTTGTATCACAGTTACACCTCTCCTCGTTAGTGTTCAATTCAACACTTGTCAATCTGCATGCTTGCAGAGTTTCAAACTCATCAAAAAATCCCCCACTAAATCAAAGATCTCTTCATCAAAACTTCCGAATAAGCTTCCATCACAGTCAATTATAACTATGGCAATTTTCACAAAACCAAAGCTCTTATTTCTCTTCTTCTTGATCCTCTCCATCTTTCTTGCTTCTCAATGTGACGAAGCAGAGAACAATCCCTACTTATTTAAGTCGCAGAGGTTCAGTTCTCGATTTACATCAAAACATGGTGAATTTCGAGTCCTTGAGAAATTCACCGAAAGATCTGAACTTCTTGGAGGACTAGACAAGTATAGAGTTGCAGTTCTTGAATTTGAACCTCTGTCTTTCATGCTTCCTCATCACTGTGATGCTGAAGTCATATTTTTTGTTGTTAGAGGTAAGTCCCTTTTGCTTATATATTTTCTCGTTGTTCATACTAAAACGACTAAGAGAAACTCTGTGAATTACTAAGTAATTGATCTTTTTTAATTTCGTTTCAGGAAGAGGAACAATAAGTATAGCGGAACAAGAAGAGAAGAACTCCTTCAACTTGGAAAATGGAGATGTAATGAGAGTGAATGCTGGTTCAACAATCTACATGATCAACAGGGATAACAATGAAAGGTTCTTTGTTTACGTGCTAGCCAAGACCGTTAATATTCCTGGCCAATTCCAGGTAACCATATTCCCTCCTATTTCAATTGATTTGGCTTAATTTGATCTAACGCGGTGTTTAGAGGTAGTTAAAGACTTTTGAAACTTATGGTATTAAGTCATAATATATGCTCCCTCCGTTCACTTTTACTTGACATGTTTTGGCATGTTTTGACTTTTCACGCCTCTTAAAAAAATAATAAAGTGCATAATTTACCATGATTCCCATATCAATTGATGCATATTTTATTGAATTTGAGAAAAATAATTTGAAATGAATGATAAATACTCTGGGTGTAACAGAAAAAGAAAAAATTTATCTTCTCTCGAAATGCGTAAAGTGACAATTAAAATGAAAATGAGTATAATTTTTTATTTTGATTTGTAATTTTAAATATATCAAATATTCGTCTGGTTATAAACGTGCATTAAAGGTGGAGTAAACAATTCAAATTAAATTGGTTTTAAATTTAGAAAGGTGTTCCTTTTTTTGAAAAGGATCTAGTAAAGGAATAGTGTCATTCTCTTGGATCGGAAGGAGTAGAATTGAAGATAATAGGCCCCAAAAATCTTTCTCTCACTTGGGAGATTATTTTATTCAACCTGTTAAATTTGGGAGGGAATATTTATTTGTATTATTGTTTAATATTTCTATTTTTGACCTGAAAAATTGGTCAAATGAGACTTTTAACACAAAATACCGACAATTTGGGACAGTGTAGTATAAGATGTTTTTGGACACTAATATAATATCCGAGTTCAGGAATATTTTAGTGGTGGAGGTGAAAATCCAGAATCCTTCTACAGAGCTTTCAGCAGTGATATTCTGGAGACTGCTTTCAATGTAAGCCTAGTGCTTAATTCAGCAAAAGAATTACTGATCAGTGTTTTGGTTCACGTTACTTGCAATCTTAATTACTTGTATTTGCTCTTATAATTCATTAGACCCCAAGGGACAGGATAGAGGGGCTATTTGGACAACAAAGAAAGGGAGTATTTGTCAAAGCATCTGAAGAGCAAATTAGAGCAATAAGAGAACACGCTTCACGCTCCACTAAGCAACAAACTAGAGGTCCTTTCAATCTATTGAATGAACGCCCATTACTTGGAAACAAATTTGGACACTACTTTGAAGCAACCCCAGAGAGATTCGAACAGCTGAGGGATTTGGATGCTGCCGCTGGTATCATGAACATTAACCGAGTAAGCTGACTTTTCAATTTAAATAATTTCATAGATGACCTCACATTGGATTTTGCTGCGTAACACTAACATCCCTAGCATAGGCGGCGGATTCAGGATTTCAAGACGATGGTTGCAATCTTGTAAAGAGGTGCATTAGAATTTACATTTGACGGGTTTAACTTATTCTCTTACCATGAATCCACTACAGTTTTGAAATTATAGGTTCAACATTATTATTATTTTGAAATTTTAGTAATTTTCGTATATATTTATACTCCATGTTGAAAACAATACCATTCGTAATAGGATTTGTACCCGCCAATTTCACTTGTAAAGGTACACCTAATAATAATTACACCATAAGAGTCTTCAAGCATGGGTGCGCACACACGTATTTAAGTAATTTTGAAGAAATATAACAATATTATACATGGCGTAAGGAAAGAAGTATGGGTTCACGTGCACCCATATCCCTCAAGCCGGATATGCCTCTGATCCCTAGAGTTACGAAATGGACCTATACTGAATGGAGAGATATGGACGATGAAGATTTATATAGCCAAACCTTACTTTTGAACGTTCTAGAATTAATTTTGCAGGGGGGAATGTTATTACCAGTCTACTGTACAAGGACAACATGGTTTGTCATGGTTGTAGAAGGAAATGGGCGCTTTGAAATGGCATGCCCTCATCTTGGCAACCAAAGCCAGAGACAGGGTCAGGGGCGCCACTACCAGAAAGTCCAAGGTTCTCTATCAGTTGGTGATGTTATGATAATTCGTGCAGGCCATCCTATTACCGTTATAGCCACCGGGGATTCAGATCTCAGAATGGTTGGTATTGGATTCAATGCTCATAACAACAGAATGAACTTCCTTGCAGGTATGGTGTTAGTTTCCTCATTTAATTTCTTTATTACTTGACATAGTCGGAACATTATTTTTCATGGTACTAAATTCCACTTTCTATAAACAATTAGGACGTGTAATTATTTGCATACATTATCAGTGTATAGAAATTTTAAATCTCTTTTAAATTCTTGCTGGTTTGAAATTTAAGGTCGACAAAGCATATGGAGAAATATAGACATAGAAGCAAAAGAATTGTCATTCAACATGGCAGCAAGGGAGGTGGAAGAAATCTTGCAGAATCAAGATCAGTCCTATTTCGTGGCAGGACCAGAGCAACGACAGCAACAGATGAGGGAAGAAGGAACAGGTGGACGACAATATGTTTCTTCAAGTTTGGAAATTGTTTTCTAATTAGTTGTAGACATGCACGACAGCACGAGGCACCTTTGGCCTAAGGTAAATCCGCCCCCTTGTGCGAGGCAGCAAGAATGAAGTGAGAGCTTTAATTTGTCTTTGTGAGTAAATAAGAAAATGGATCCGAGAGTAGATGTACTTGAAATAAATGGGCGTCTTCTGTGGCATAGCGTTATCAGCGTCTTCTAATATCTTCTCGAGTGCAATGTAACATTTGTAACATAAATAAAGTTCCTCCCTTTTAACACAAAAGATAGAGAACTTTGCGCTGAGCTCCTTGTATCCCAAAATCTTCAAGGACTTGGAGATTTAAAGTTAGAAATGTGGCCCTACTAAAAGTGTGGGAAAATGAAATTAAAATCATTTTCCTAAGTAATTAAGTAGCAAGTCAGCGCAACTGGAAAATGAAAATATAAACTGATTATTAAATGGGAGCAACTTTTAAGTACAGAACATGGCTTCTCCATTTTTTTATCCCAAAAGTTAACATATACTAATAATAGTCTCCCAAAGGCAAACAAAGCGAAGAGTCTGGAAACAGTTTGGTTTCTGTATTCAAGAGATACACAATGGCCAAGTGCGCAACCTTTGTTATTGTTTTTCTAACATATCTTTCCGTACTTTCACATGATTTTCGACAAATTCAATCAAAAGTACTCCTGCTACTTTAAGATAAAATTTAATTTCCCAGTGTTAATTGGCATTAATTTTCATTTGAAGGATTTTTTTTAATTTAAATTTTTTATAGTGTCAAAGAATTATTACACTAGTTTATCTGGTTATAACGAGTAACCCGTCTTATTTTTTAGGTTGATGAATTTAATTTTTAGGAATCCTATTAAGAGGAGG
>MU727560.1:35770-53604 GCA_026770625.1 Nicotiana glauca
AGTTGTAATAATGTGTGAAAGTTGTAGATGAGTTGTATAATATATAATTAGCTGTATGAAATTTGATATATGTGAGTATTGAAATTGATTTCGCTGCATGTATAATAATCTAATAAGATGATGATTATTTCACTTATTATTTTAGTATTATTTGTCTATTCTAGAATGGAATAGGAAGGAATAGAAAGAATGACGATAATGAAGATGAATAAGTTGACCGTCCAAAAAGAGAAGTGTACACGGCTAAAATCGGAAAGCTCGATTTTACGATCATTGTGGCATCCCATAGCTTCACCTTCAAGGCCCGGGACACAGGTCGGGGTGGGACCTCGAGGGCTCTTCATGCCCGACCTCGGGGCAGCACAAATCGATGGTTATCATGAATAAGCGGGAGGATCCCTAGGCACGCGGTGTTCCTCTCACGGCACCTGCAAGAATAGTACCAGTTTGTACCAGACTGTTGAGTGGTTGTATCGGCTACCTTTCTTTGTAATAAATGTGTCTGTACTATGTTAGGATTCCCCCTCGTATAAAAAAGGGACCCTTATCATTTTGTAAGAGCAGGACACAATATTGAATACAAGAACAAGAGCATTTTCTGCTCTCTAACTAAAACATATTCTCCCTTGATTTCTTTGCTTACATTTACTATCTCGCTTACATTTATTGTGCTTCATTGGTTATTCTTCATTTATTGCTCATTATTGTTTATAAAGAATCATCATCAAAGCTCTCAGAATTGCTAGTCCTTCATCGACTGTCAACAGCCTAGCGTTTAGCTTGACCCCAAGGCCCTGTATAGCCTAGCTCGAGGCCCCGATACTCAGTCACTCGGTTTGCTCGACTTATTGCTTTGAAGCTCTTATCTTATTTTCTAGTCTCACATTTAACATCAAATGCCTAACAACTAGCATAAAAATAAATCACATATTTTTAAAATCACACAATCAAATCTAATTGTAATTACCATTTTCACGATAAACAATTTGGCACCCATCGTGGGGCTAAAAATAATAATGATTATTTTCTTGTTGGTCTACAAAATAACGCATGTTATCTTTCACGCTTTTTCTTGTCCAAGAATCTTTCGTTCCAGGTCAAAATGCCTAATTCAATAAATGCACATGAAAACAACAATCTTAAGAGCCGTGGAGAGAATTATGTAGTTGTCCCAGGTATTAGTGTACCATCACGAAACCCTGAGGGTGTAATAGAACCAATTCCCGCTGACATGGTCTCACGCAATGCCTAACACGTCGATATCAGCTCCCGCATTAATGGGAATACACGCCAAGAAAGT
This sequence comes from Nicotiana glauca, assembly GCA_026770625.1. Lineage (NCBI taxonomy): Eukaryota > Viridiplantae > Streptophyta > Magnoliopsida > Solanales > Solanaceae > Nicotiana > Nicotiana glauca. The sequence continues at coordinate 37,071 of MU727560.1, forward strand.
AAATAGGAAACTCAGAAAAAACCCCACCCGGGAAAGAGAGGCTGACAGGAGAAACGAAACGGCAAAACCTTATGACATCGTTCATATGATCATTGGGGGACCGACATTCCCCAAGGACCCATGGTCAAATGGATAAAGGTTTTCGCAGCAACAGAAGGGCAAATTCGGGGCCGCGTATGTGAAGACGTCCTCGTATTTATGCGCTGGTAATTTTATTTCTCTTAAATAACATCCAAATTGAATGTGTACTCATGGATCCAGGTAGCTCGGCCAACGTCATCAGGTCGAAAGTGGTAGAACAGCTCGGACTGCTCGATCATATCATACCTATCCCGAGTCCTCAACGGCTTCAACATGGCTAGCAAAGCAACAAAAGGGGAGATCACCCTCCCGATCAACATATTCGGTGCAGTACAGGGTGCCAAATGCCTTATCACTGAAGGTGACACGAGGTACAACGCATTTTTTGGTAGGCTGTGGATGTCACACCTCCTTTTTCTACCCCGAAAGGGGTTTAAAGGAGTTTTTCTAATTAAAGTGACATTAATCAAAATGAGATTATTTATTTAATTTCATAGTCGCCACTTGGAATAGTTTATGGCGTCCCAAGTCACCGATTTATTTTAAAATCCTAAATCGAGAAAATTGACTCTTATTTATGGTCTGCGAACACAGAAATCCGGGTAAGTAATTTCGTTAATCCGGAAGAAGTATTAGGCATTCCCGAATTCCATGATTTTAGCACGGTCGCTCAACTATTATTAGTTGGCCTAATTATCTGATTTATTACATGTTTTAAACCTATTGTGTATTTTTAACTTTATAACTATTTTTAATTAATTTAAACCGCTTTTTAGGATTTATCGATTTATTTGAACAAGTTACGATCGTCGTACAATTTTCGTTTGTAACATGTTGCCAATCATGCTACATGAAATGCGCCTGTGATTTGCGACATGTTTATTTTATTATTATTCGAAATTATGGTCGAGTCACATGAAATGCACACACGAATTGAGATGTACGTATCGTGACCATGTCACGGGAACCATACGCATGGCCACGATAATTTATGAATCACACCTAAAGCAACTAGCGCATTTAATTATTTTCCTAATCTTTGAGATTGTTGTGATGCCAAATTATCGAACAAGATATTATTGGGGAGCGAATAGGCTAGCTAACATGATCTATTACTTGGCCAGATTCCTTTTGGTTCAAGACCCACCTTATGGCCCATTATTATTCCTTGCAAGAAAGAAACAACTCCAATTTTTCCATCTGCCCGATTAAAAGCATTTATTCAAGAACCAAGATTACATACATCACAATCGAAATAAAAACTAAATAAACAATTTAAATGAAAACTAAGACATGCTACTCAAACAAGTAGAATCACAAATCAACCAACACGCGTACCAAGCTATCATAACACAACGAAATAAGAATGAAAATTGAGAAATTGACCTTTTATTGATGAACAAAACTGAAAATTGCAAATTAATCGTATTACTTGGCCAGATTCCTTTTGGTTCAAGACCCACCTTATGGCCCATTGTTATTCCTTGCAAGAAAGAAACAACTCCAATTTTTTCATCTACCCGATTAAAAGCATTTATTCAAGAACCAAGATTACATACATCACAATCGAAATAAAAACTAAATAAACAATTTAAATGAAAACTAAGACATGCTACTCAAACAAGTAGAATCACAAATCAACCAACACGCGTACCAAGCTATCATAACACAACGAAATAAGAATGAAAATTGAGAAATTGACCTTTTATTGATGAACAAAACTGAAAATTGCAAATTAATCGGGTTAAACGGAACAACAATCCTGAGCTCATTATTTACCCCCATCTATCTGAATGATCGGTCTCAACTCAGTAGGAAGTTGGACAAAAACACCAAAATTATAAACTAGAATCTCAAATCGACACCGAAAAGCTCGAAACCCAAATAGACCTCGGCCAAGCGACAAACTAAAACCTCAAATATCTTGACTACTGATTACAGAATGCAGACGAAGGAATGAGATGTCGTAATTACAAGTCCAAACGTCATCTGTAATGGTACCAGCAATGACGGCAATCTTCTCCATATCAAGTGAAATTAACCTCTAGTTGGCCGAAATATCTCTCCTTTGTAGTACTATTGTTTTCCCACTCCTCATTCTCCTCCAGCTGAGCCCTATTAACAGCGTGGACATAAACTATGCGACAATTGGAAGCAATTTGCCCTCACCAAAGAAAATGGCTCAGCTACTTCGGTCCACCATCATTGACAAGGTTAAGATTTATGATACCAACCCTCAAATCCTTGAAGCCTTTTCCAACACTGCCATTGACCTCATTGTCGCTGTAGAAAACTCCCATGTTGCAAAATTAAGCGTCGTGAAGGCCTTTAGTAGTTAGAGATTTGTTCTCCTTTAACAATGCTTCCAGATGAGTAGGATCATATGCAGAGGCGGACCCGAGATTTGAGCACGATGGGGGCACCATTGTACGCTAATCACCAGCGATAAAATTCGGCGTGCAACTCTTTTAAAAATTAATGATCATCTAAGTATAAACAAAAAAAAGTTTTAAAGAAAAAGAAAACACCAGAGGGAGAGAGAGTTTTTCGTGCAAAATGGGTACCATGTGAAGGGAGAATATTTGATTAAGCATGTTTCACACTTTTAATATTTTTAGATTTTTTTATTAAAAAAGATGTCAGTGATCAAAAGAGCGTTCGAACTTTAAATTAAAAAACTTACTAAATAAATCAAGATTAACGGTATGTTAATAGTAAAAAACTAAAGAAGAGTCAAACTCTTAGTTGTCATCGTCAAGTCAGAGTCAAAGTGATTGTTAAAGTAGGTTGTTACAGAAGAATTTATATTTTTCTATTTGTGAAGTGATAATTTGCAAAATGAGGCTTTTAATTTTAATGGAAGAATTTGAAAAAGAATTGACTATTATGTATTAGTACTAAACTATAACTGAATGCAAAAGGAAGAAGATAGAAGTAAAAGGTAAAGTAATTTGCTAGTATTAAGTATTAATTACGTTGTACTCATTCAAAGAACTAAAATAAAGGGAGGAGAAAAAGCTAAGAACTAAAATAAAAGGAAGGAGAAAAAGCTGGGGTATATTTCACAAATGGTCATATAACTATGACTTTTTTTTACTAAAGTCATATAACTTTGTTTTCTTACACAAAAATCATATAGCTATGATTATTTTTCACAAAAGTCATATAACTTTATTTTCGCACACAAAAATCATAACACTTTCACTAACTCACACAAAAATCAGAGTGATCGGAAAATATAATTTTCAATAGTATTTTCTTATTTTGTGATTTATTTTTTATTTTTAGTCTAATAAATAATAATCCAATTAAAATAGGGATGATCCATCCCTACATGGCCTACCCGACCCAATACTCATATAAAGTGAATAGTAAATCCTTCAAAATATAATACTTAATACTATATTTTATTTTATTTTCAAGACTTTTATTCAAATTGATAGCATTTTTATTTCATGTGCTCTCTTATTATACCTTTTATTTCTTTATTTTTTTGTCATAATCTCATGCATTCCGAACAATATTTTTTATAAGGGAAGAATTCACTTTTCGTATTATATTGACTTGCATATATGGTTATTGGGTCAGATTGGGTTGGGTCATTCCTATTTTAAGGAAAGAATATTAAATTAACTTACCGATCGAAACTAATATAATTTGATAGCCAAAATATATATATAGAATGAGTATGTATTATGTATATAATACACACACACATAATATATATATATATATATATATATATATATATATATATATATATATATATATATATCGGCTATTATTTTTGGGAGGCTAAAAATATACTCATATTTCTCCTATATTAGTTGGCTAATTATTAATTAGATTGAAAATAAAAAAAATATAAAATAAGAAACTAGTACCGAAAAATTTATTTTTTTCGACCACTATGATTTTTATGTGAGTTGGTGAAAGTTTTATGATGTTTGTGTGAAAAAATAAAGTTATATGACTTTTGTGAAAATAAATTATAGTTATATGATTTTTGTGTGAGAAAACAAAGTTATATGACTTTAGTGAAAAAAAGTCATAGTGTTACGAATAGAATTCTATTTAGAGTGAATGTCTATCTTGTAGAGAGTTTTACTTTGAGGCTAAGTCATTTTTTTCCTATAAATAGAGGGGTCTTACCCCATTGTAAATCATCCCAAAATTCAATAAAAATTTTCTCTCTCTCTTTCTCTGCAATATTGTTCTTGTTCTTTTATTATTTATAACACGTTATGAGCACGAGACTCTACCGTCTCAAGAAGCTCTTTGAGAAGATTAAGGTAATTTTTCTCCTCTTTTTAATTATGACTGACATTATGAAAAGAAAGTTCGTTGCCCTTGAAATTTCGGGCAAGAACTATATGACATGGGTGTTGGATACTGAAATCCATTTAGATGCAATGGGTCTTGGAGACGCCATTAAAGATAGAAATAAAGCATCCACCCAAGACTGTGCTAAGGCCTTGATTTTCTTGCGCCATCACCTTGATGAAGGGTTGAAAATTGAATATCTCACAGTCAAAGATCCACTTATTTTGTGGAATAGCTTAAAAGAAGATATGACAACTTAAAGTTGGTCACTCTTCCACAAGCACGATATGATTGGGCTCATCTGAGGCTCCAAGGCTTTAAGTCTGTTTCTGAATATAATTTCACGATATTCAGAATTACTTCTAAATTAAAACTCTGTGAAAATACTATCACTAATTATGATATGCTTGAAAAAACGTTCACAACGTTTCATGCTTCCAACGTCATTAATGCAACGTTACCAAACTCTAAAGTACGCACAATATGCCATCTTGGTTTTGCTTATTTACCTTGGTGGTAAGAGCCGAGAGGGGGTGGAGTTATTTTAAGAATAGTCAAAAATATATCACCCTAGCTTTTACATATATCTATTCTAATAGAAGACCATATTGGTCGATAATTACAAGATAAAGTAAGATATTTCCTATTTATTGTTGTATTGCTCAAATACCTGCATCAAAGTGGTGCGTCTTAACGATATCATCTTAAGTGTAAGAGAGAATTATCTTTCCATATCATCTTTCTCGTTCATGAAATTTTTTTTTCCAATCAAAAGCAAATACAGAATTGTACGAGCACTGTTAGAATTCAAGTATTCATATTCATTTTAATACTCGTTCAAATTGCTATAGACTATGAAGGACTGATTCATTCATTCAATTTTTCCTTTATTAAATGCTAGAATAGATTCAGGAATATCTTAAATAGATAAGATATGATTTCTATGCCTTTGAGTGATAATACTGGTATAAGTGACTATTAAATACAAAAGTAAATAATTTATACATGTAAATAAATTTGTTGTAATTGTATTAGTCTTATGTGCAGTGTACTCATAATTGTGTTATTTTTAGCTACGTAATTGTTTGTATTATAATTTAGAGTTTGCTTGAAATTGAATTTCAAGGTCATTATTGAATTATTGATTTTACTTTGTTCCTTTTTCTTTTCTCTGAAAATACTAATGTTTATTCGTGTATTTCTTTTTTATATCAAACCATTGGAAGCAAATATAGATATCTCACAAAACAAACTTGGATCAAAGTTCAATTGTAAAAATATTTGTTTAGTTGATTCATGTACGATACATACAATATTCAAAGAGAAGAAATATTTCTCTCATTTAAGTATGTGTAAGGTAGATGTTACTACAATTTCTGGTAGTAGTAAATTAATTGAAGGCTCTGGAAGAGCTACTTTAACTTTGCCTAAGGGAACAATACTTATCATAGAGAATGCAATGTTCTCATCCAAGTCCAAGAGGAACTTGTTGAGTTTTAAAGATATCCGTCGAAATGGATATCATAGACAATAGATGAGAATAATCTTGAATATCTCATTATTACCAAAAATGTCTCTGGCCAGAAAAGGGCTATTGAGAAGTTCCCATCTTTGTCTTGTGGCCTATATTGGACAAGAATTAATGTAATTGAGGCACATTCTATTGTAAACCAAAAGGTTACCGATTCCAATACTTTTGTACTTTGGCATGATCGATTGGGACATCCTGGATCAACTATGATGAGACGAATCATAGAAAACTCAAATGGGCATCCAATAAAGAATTTAAAGATTCTTTTAAATGATGAATTTTCTTGCACTTCTTGTTATCAAGGCAAGCTAATTATTAGACCATTACCAACAAAGGTTGGAATTGAGTCCCCTGCGTTTTTGGAACGTATACAAGGGGATATTTGTGGACCTATTCACCCACTTAGTGGGTCGTTTCGATATTTTATAATCTTAATAGACGCATCTTCTAGATGGTCCCATGTGTACCTATTGTCATCTCGCAACCTCGCGTTTGCAAAATTAATGGCACAAATAATTCGATTACGGGCTCAATTCCCCGATAATCCAATTAAGTCTATTAGACTTGATAATGCTGCTGAGTTTTCATCCCATGCGTTTAATGATTATTGCTTATCAATTGGGATAAAAAGTGGAACATCCTGTAGCTCATGTTCACACTCAAAATGGTCTTGCAGAGTCTTTAATTAAACGTCTGCAATTGATAGCAAGACCTTTACTCATGAGAACGAGGCTGCCCATTTCTGTTTGGGGTCAAACCATTTTGTATGCAGCAATGCTAGTTCGTCTCAGACCGATAAATTATCATAAATATTCCCCGTTGCAATTAGTTTTGGGTCATGAACCTAATATATCCCATTTAAGAATTTTTGGATGCGCAGTATATGTGCCTGTAGAACCGCCATATTGCACCAAAATGGGTCCGCAAAGAAGGTTAGGAATATATATTGGGTTTGAATCGCCCTCCATTATTCTCTACCTTGAACCATTAATGGGGGATTTATTTACTGCACAATTTGCAGATTGTCGATTTGATGAGACACTTTTCCCAAAATTAGGGGGAGAAGTTGGTGAAACCAAACGGAAAATTTTGTGCAATAATCCATCATTATCTCATCTTGATCCACGTGCCTCTATTTGTAAAAAAGAGGTGCAAAAGATTATTCATTTGTAGAGAATAGCAAATCAAATGCCAGACGCATTTACGGATATGAAAAGGATAACAAAATCACTTATCCATGTGGAGAATGTTCCAATCGGTATTGATGTCCCTAATGGACAATCTTCTAGTGTCATAGCTAATGAGTCGAAAGCACGCCTAAAACGTGGCAGGCCATTGGGTTCCAAAGATCGAAATACTAGAAAAAGGAAAACAAATTATCAAAATGACACTACGAAAGAATCTCATGAAGAAATCCACGATTTAATAAATTCTGAGATTCATGAGGAATCTACTGAGCCCGAGACTCAAGAAAATAAGGAACTATCAATAAATCCAATCGATATTGAGACAAATTTGAATCGAGTGGATATAGTGGTGGATTATGTCTTTGCATATAATGTTGCATCTAGCATTATGCAAGAAAGTGAGGATCTTGAACCTCAATCTGTTGGAGAATGTCGACAAAGACTTGATTGGCCAAAATGGCAAGAAGCAATCCAATCAGAGTTGAATTCACTTGCAAAACGTGAAGTTTTTGGGCCTGTAGTCCAAACACCTAATGGTGTTAAGCCTGTTGGCTATAAATGGGTCTTTGTACGCAAGAGAAATGAGAAAAACGAGGTACAAAGATATAAGACACGCCTTGTTGCACAAGGATTTTCACAAAGGCCTGGTGTCGATTATGAAGAGACATATTCACCCGTTATGGATGCTATAACTTTCCGTTATCTCATTATTTTTGATGTCCATGAAAAGCTTGACATACATTTAATGGATGTGGTTACCGCCTACCTTTATGGCTCACTTGAAAATGAGATATACATGAAAATTCTCGAGGGATTCAAAATGCCTAATGCAAATAATTTAAAATCCCGGGAAATGTTTTCAATCAAATTGCAAAGATCTTTGTATGGTCTAAAGCAATCAGGAAAAATGTGGTATAATCGTCTTAGTGAGTATTTATTAAAGGAATGCTATATAAATGATGCCATTTGCCCATGTGTTTTCATAAAGAAAACAACATCGGAATATGTTGTACTTGTCGTATATGTTGATGACATAAATCTTATTGGAACTCCTATAAAACTCCAAAAGGCAATTGATTATTTAAAGAAGGAATTTGAGATGAAAGATCTCAGAAAGACAAAATTATGTCTTGATTTGCTAATTGAACATTTGGCAAACGGAATTTTTGTTCATCAATCTACCTACATAGAAAAGGTATTGAAACGGTTTTACATGATGGACCACTTCCATTAAGTACTCCGATGGTTGTTCAATCACTTGATGTGAACAAGGATCCATTTCGACCTCAAGAAGAGAATGAAGAGCTACTTGGTCCTAAAGTACCATATCTTAGCGCAATTGGTGCACTAATATATCTTGCCAATACTACAAGGCCTGACATATCATTTTCAGTTAATGTCTTAGCAAGATATATCTCTGCTCCCACAAGGAGACATTGGAATGGGATAAAACATATATTGTGGTATCTAAAAGGGACTATCGAGTGGTATCTAAAAGGGACTATCGATATGGGCTTATTTTATGGCAACAATTGCAGTCCTGATCTTGTTGGTTATGCCGATGCTGGGTATTTATCTGATCCACATAAGGCTCGATCTCAAACAGGTTATGTATTTACCTGTGGAGGCACTGCCATATCTTACCGATCGACTAAGCAGTCAATTGTGGCTACTTCATCTAATCATGCTGAGATAATTGCTATTCATGAAGCAAGTCAAGACTGCGTGTGGTTGAGGTCTATAATACATCTTATTCGAGACAAATATGGTTTGAAATATGACAAACTACCCACGATTTTGTATGAAGATAATGCAGCATGCATAGCTCAATTGAAGGGAGAATTCATAAAAGGAGATAGGACAAAGCACATTTCACCAAAGTTATTTTTCACACACGATCTTCAAAAGAATGGTAATTTTTAGAGAAGATCCAGAGGATCTCAAATGGGGAAGGCTGCCGTTTTTTGTTTTAGTCTAGGTCAAGCTTTTTTTATTTAGAAATTAGGCATTATTTTTATAGGAGGTAGAAATTTAGGTTAGGTCAAATTGGGAACGAGTATGAGCTCAATATTTTGGGATATCCGAAATTGGGTCTTTTCCAAGTAAGACCAAACAAAAATAGCCTCAAATTTCATACTCTTTCTTTTAAAACAAGATCAAAAATACCACACAACAATTACTAATTAATCCTTCTTAAATAAAATAATTATTAAAATAAAACTAACCGTTAAAACAAACTTATTTTTGATATTTTTCAAATATCATACTAAAAGATAAAAAATAGAAAAATCATTGTAAAATTAAAATAATATTCCTGAAATTAAATTTAAACTATTTTTTTATATTTTTGAATTTTATATAAGGTGGATAAATTGAAAGTAACTAGATAAAATATTAATTAGCTAAATAAAAGAAAATATTTTTTGTAATTTTTATTTTTTGTGATAAAATAAAGTAAAAGAGTCAACACTATTTAGAATAGCGATAGTAAACCTAAACTAAATATTTTTCGCTAAAATGTGTAAAATTTTAGGGAGGGCCAAAAATTACATATCTACAGTGGATACACAACATGAGGGCAATACCGTCGACTCTGCATCAGATGATGAAGTTTCCAACAAAAGACGGTATAAAGACAGTATATGGAGAACAACACGTGGCGAAGGAAATGTTCACGGTCCACTGGGAGGTACCAAATTCTGTACACTCCACCTCGGAGGAGTTGGAAGGCAAACAGAACCCCGAGAGCAATGAAGAAGATTTCCTCGCTCCCCGAACCTTCATTGCCCCCGAAGAATCGGATGCAACGAAGGCAACTATTGAAGAACTGGAGCAAGCTGTTTTGATCAAACATCTCCCAAATCTGAAGGTATACCTGGGAACGGGATTGACCCCCGAACTCAGGAAAAAACTCATTCAATTTCTTATTAATAACATCGATCGCATTGCTTGGTCCCATTTAGATATGATAGGGATCCCACCGGATATAACCATCCATCGACTAAGTGTCGACCCCAGATTCAAATCGGTGAAGCAGAAAAGGAGAACCCAGTCCGAGATAAAACACGCATTCATCAAGGACGAGGTAATAAAACTCCTCAAAATAGGGTCTATTAGGGAGGTAAAATACCCCGAATGGCTGACCAATGTGGTGGTAGTTCCCCAAAAAAGGAATAAGCTGAGAATGTGCGTAGATTATAAGGACTTAAATAGAGCGTGCCCCAAGGATTCATTCCGATTGCCCATCATCAACCGCTTGATCGATGCCACGTCCGGCCATGAGACCCTCACCTTTATTGATGCCTATTAGGGGTATAATTAAATTCAGATGAAACCCGAGGACAGGGAAAATGCGATTCCCTCTTGGTAGTAAATTAGGTAAATAGGAGCTTCGAGGTTCGAGAAGACAGGATGCAAAGATACTTAGATAAAATTCAAGTCACATTGTACCGCTTCAAAGAATGGACTTGGATACACATACATTGAGAACAAAATAGCGAGGCTGATGCCCTCGCAAACCTAGGGTCATTTGTCGAGGAAGATGACCTACTCCCCGGGGCTGTTGTTCAGCTATCCAAATCAGTGATCGAGGAAGGCCATGCTGAGATCAACTCCACTAGCCTGACATGGGATTGGAGAAATAAATATATCAACTATTTGGAAAGTGGGAAACTACCCGCGGATCCAAAAGAGTCGAGAGCCCTGCGAACCAAAGCAGCCTGATTCTCGCTCGACGAAAATAGAACTCTGTACAGAAGAACCTTTGATGGGCCCCTAGCAGTATGCCTGGGTCTAGGGGACACGAAATATTTGCTCCAAGAAATCCATGAGGGAACCTGCAAAAATTAGTCAGGTGCCGATACCTTAGTCCGAAAGGTGATCAAGCAGGATACTACTGGGATAGCATGGAAAAGGAAACCAAAGAATTCGTCTGTAAATGTGACAAAAATTTGCCCCAATGATTCACCAACCCGGTGAATAGCTACATTCGGTCTTGTCGTCGTGGTAGTTCATGAAGTGAGGGATGGACATCGTCGGACCCCTACCAACGGCACCTGGTAAAACTAGATTTATTTTATTTATGACTGATTACTTCTCAAAATGGGTGAAATCGCGGGCCTTCGAGAAGATAAGAGAAAAAGAAGTTATTAACTTCATCTGGGACCACATCATATGCCGATTCGGTATTCCTTCCAAGATAATATGTGATAACGGGAAGTAGTTCATCGGAAACAAAGTAACAAAGTTCCTCGAGGATCATAAAATCAAAACAATCCGATCGACACCCTACCATCCGTGTGCAAACGGTCAGGCCGAATCTACAAACAAGAACGTCATTAAAAACTTAAAAAAGAAGTTGGAGAGTGCTAAGGGAAAATGGAGAGAAATATTACCCGAAGTGTTATGGGCATACAAACAACTCCAAAATCAAGCACATGAGAAATGCCTTTCTCTCTGGTATATGGTGCCGAGGCTTTTATACTGGTCGAGGTTGGAGAACCAAGCGCCAGATTCCAACACACCAACAAAATCTCAAACAACGAGGCCATGACTGCGGCCTTCAAACTATTGGATGAAAATCGAGAAGTCTCGCTGGTCCAAATGGCGCCCAAAAACAAAGGATCGAAAGGTACTATAAAAGGAGAACAAATCTCTGACATTTCGGAGTCTGGGACTTACTCCTAAGGAAAGTCACCCTAAACACTCGAAACCATAATGAGGGAAAGATAGGCCAGAACTGGGAAGGACTCGGAGTGGTCGATAAAGGGTCCTACAAGCTCGGTACCATGAAAGGTGAAAAACTCCCAAGTAATTGGAACATATCAATGCTTAAACGCTATTACTGCTAATCTTGAAGAACTTAGGTTTTAAAGCATGCGTTGCACTCTTTTCCTTCGATCGGATTTTATCCCGAGAAGGGTTTTACCGGAAAGGTTTTTAACGAGAAAACATCTATATGCTACCTAAGGAGAACTCAAAAATGATTCAAGGCTTCTCTTCAATCGACCTCGAATACTGGAGGTCATCCCCTTGGAGAGATCACCTCCTCAGAGAAGTCAAGATGTGCCAAAAAGGTGTCTCGATAGGAAAATGATGTATCGGGCCAAACGGTTGAATAAATTGTGTCCACATAGAATAACCGAGCCCTTGATAATGAAATATGTATAATTGTACCAAGTAATCAATGAATACCTTATACCATCAAAAAGCCTTGCGCTTCAAAGAAATTTAATATTTTTTACAAGAAACGACTCTTCAGCCAAAAATTTCCCGAATACTCGGGGACTGACATCAAAAACTCGAACCCGTAAGACCTCCGGGCTAGAAACTTCGAGATTATAAGCCCTCAATGAGGCAACATCAAGAAAAATATTCCAAATCCAAAAACTCTCGATGTCTCGAGGACTGTCACCGACCGTCACCCCATCGAGCTATCAAAAACTCGAGGCTATAAGACCCATGTGGGCGATCTCAAGCTCATAAGACCTCCATAAGTCAATACCAAATCTGTAAGACCTCGAGCCAGGCATGAATCATACTTGTACCAAGTAACCTATTTATAAGATCACGAGCCAGTCATGAATCATACTTGGGCCAAGTAACCTATTTGAAAGACCTCAACTAAGGCATGTTCAAAATTTATAAGACCTTACAAAAGACATATTTCCGATCTTAAAGTTAAAGCTATATATCGAACTTGTAAGACCCCTAAAAAGGCATACCCTCGATATAAATGCCGAAACTACTTCACTCGGGGACTAAAAGGCTATGGCCAAACATAATGACTACGGTCACAAGGTTGTACCAGCCAAACCAAATGCAACTCAAGGACGCCCGCTGTCGCTATAAAATCACAGGCCTTCAATTACATCAAACATACATTGAAAGAACCGGCTAATCAGGATACCCTCGACATAAGCAAAAGAGCTTCGACCATGTCAGCTCCAAACAACAGGCTTCGAAACATTCAGCCAGTGAACGAAACCCTCTGAGGTGCTCATTTATCACTGCATAACGTCTTACAATCGAGGTTCTTATCAAATTGTTGAAGAGGCGGGCGAACACAAAAACTTTAAAAAGTCTTTAACGAGGGAAAATAAAAGCTTATATCAAAGTTCGTACTGACCCAACGCGTAAGAGCCACTGTCGCCAGCATAAATTAAAAGTTCATACCGACCTAATGCGTAAGAGCCACTATCGCCAACTTAAACTAAAGGACGTACCAACACAACGCGTAAGAGCCACTTTCGCCAGCTTAAACTAAAAAGTCATATCAACCCAGTGCGTAAGAGCCTAAGAGCCAGCTTAAAATTCAAAAACTTGAGGGACAATGAGCTCGAGTTGAAGCCCGACTTGAAGACTAAGCCCAAAACAGTTAACTAAAAAAGTGTCTAAGGGCAAACACGTAAGAGCTGAAGTGCCAACATACATTAGAGGTCGTACCGACCCAACGCGTAAGAGACCAAGAACCCACCAATATTAGAGGTCGTATCGACCCAACACATGAGAGACCAAGTGCCGGTCTATATTAGAGGTCATACCGACCCAACGCATAATAGCTTAAAGGCCCGCTCAAATAGCCTCAAGGCTGATATGATAGACCTAAAGGTCGATAAACTCAAGTTGAAATGGGGATCGAGGACTAAGACCCAAATGGTTGACTTTTGGACATTACAAACCACTCAGCAGTAGCAAAAACCTAAGGTTTTAGAATTGAGGTCCACAATTTCGGACCAATTGTCGAATCACTGTCGCAATTTATTCTTACAAAAAGCAAAGGAAAAGCGAAAACAATGAAAAATGAAAGGACTTTACATATATGATGAAAGGTTCACAAAGGTAAATTTACAAGGCCCATGTTTGAAGCCCTTATAGGGGCAAAAAGCAAATAAAACCCTAATCTAACATAGGGGCTATGCCTTCGACGACTCCCTCGAAAATTGTGCTTTCAACAGCACCGTCCATGACCCCCGAATTTTCATCGGCCTCTTCCCCTTCAGGGACTTCGCCTCCATCTTCATCATCTCCTGAGCCACTGCTCGACTCGCTATCAGAAAAATACAGGGTCGGAGCCTCCTCTTCTAGGGTCTTCACCCTCTCAATCTCAATGGTTAAATCGATGCCCTCCACATATATATCATCGAGAGTCTCTCTCCGAGATTCTAACCGAGCATGCTCCACAGCTCAGGTCAATTGTATCTCGGCCTCCTCAGACACCTTCTTGGCATGAGCATTTTTAGTAGCAGCATGGTCTTTGTACGAGGATACGAACTCCTCATCTTCAGCCCTAACCTCGAATAACGCAACAACCAACTTGGTGTGAAGATCCCTATACTTATTACTCTCCGCCCTTGCATCATCGAGTTGATATCCAGCTGAGACCACCTCCCCCTAAAGGGTATCTCTCTTAGAGACTATCTCACTCACGTGCCATTTGAGTTTGAGAATTTTAGAATCTCTGGCTCAGAGTTCCTCCCTCATTAGGACATCTTTCTTCTCAAACTGCAAAGATCGTCCCAAAGGTGTTAAAGCACTAAAGTAGGATAAATATGTAAACAAAAAACAAACAGAAGTTGTATAACCTGCTCAGTGAGATGAGACCTTTCTCGGGACGCCGCCTCCAAACATCCCGAAGGCCACGAATTTCCTCCTCCCTCTTGGTAGAAAGATCTCTGAGCTCATCAGCTTCCGAGGCGAGCATCCTATGCTCATCCTCGTAACGAGTCAGCTCGGCTTCGAACTTGGAAAAAGTTTCATTATAAAGCACCGTGTCCTGGAAACATGAAAGAAACAAGGTTAACAAGACAAAGGTCGGGGCAACTAGAAGAACTTACAAAAAGATTACCTGCTCACATACCCTGCCGATCTCACTAAAAATAAGCAAAACGTCAGGCTCGGGCCTCTCCTTAGTCACAGCAAAAACCTTTTCAAACATATTCTTATTTTTCGAAGGGCGCCCCCGCATTGAAAGACCCTTTATTTTGGGCGTCCTATATCTCCCTCAGAGGAAATTCCGATCCTAAAGGGGAATCGCACATGTCAATAACCCCGACTAGATCAATCGAGGCCATCTCTTATTTTTGGAGAGCTTCAAAACTAGGATCCCCCGGACCGCCTACAGGGTGCACCTCAGCTCGAGGAAAATTTTAGCCGCCATTCAGCTTGGGATATTACCCGATTCATCCTCGAAAGCCTCTTCAGCCCGAGTCAGGACAACAACGGAATTAATTTCCGATTTAGAATCCACCAACTCGACAATATGTTGGACGCTCGAGTTTTCTCCCCTCTCGGGTGCTACCAAGGAATCATCTATTTCCATGCCTCTAGCTCGTGGACTTCCCGGCACTTCTGGAGTTAAGGTTGCTGAATCAGCCTTAGGTTCTCCCACTTTGACTTTCTAGGATTTTGGAGAATGAGTTGACGACCTCCCTCATTTTTCTTCTCTTCGTCAGGTTTCGGGCCATTCGCTTCACCAAGCAGTGTTTCTCTCATCAAGAAGACCTCCCCTAGACCTGTAGGAATGCAAGTATAAACACAGGAAATGAGGACACAATCAGCAATAGTTCTTTTATGAAATTCAACTATAGCAAAAGTAAAGTCTCACTTTGGTCCTTGGCTTCCCATCGAGCCCTGGATAAATCACGCCACACACAGTCAACATATGGGAAAATCGAATCTAGTTAGCTAACCCAGCCTGAAAGGTCCCTAACCATATTAGGGTACGCTGCGATAGCTGCATCAACAGAGGAAGTTAGTTCATAGGCAGATGCACCTAGAAGGAAAAAGAGAACATTTAATTAGCATATCTACTTACATTTCATGTTCCACCTTTTAGGGAACGACATCCTCCCCAGTAGAATCAGGTCTGAAGTTCTAACTTGGATGAAACGGCTCATCCAACCCCCATTCCTAACCTCGTCAGTACAAGCAAAAAAGGCTCTCGAAGCCCGACAGTGGATCTTAATTAGGCCCTCACAAAAGAGTCGGGGACTGTACATTCTGATCAAGTGGTCAAGGGTGAAGGGCATCCCCTTAATCATGTCCGCGTAATATCTGGTCATGTAAATAATGCATCAGAACGATGAATTAATTTGGCCGAGAGCCACTCGATATCATTTGTAAAAGTCAAGAATCACGAGGTCTATCGGATGCGAGGATGGCTCCACCGGGCCAAGGGTAAATGGATAAGTATACACACTAAGGAAGTCGGCTTTGTATGTCGTTACATCCCCCCCCCCCGGAGAAGGAACTTCCACTAGCAGTGCGTCCCCCCAACGGCAATCGGTCTTCACCCTTTTAGTGTCTGCTATTAAACTAATATATCGGGATGCGGGTTCGCATCGCCCTAGCTTCAAAGAAGGCTTGTCGACCTGAAATCGGAGGTCATTTCGAAGGCTTCTGGAATCATTCT